>ML781346.1:309888-357326 GCA_009831015.1 Picea engelmannii | reverse complement strand
CCGAGAGCCCGGTTGACAACCTGAGGATAAAAAACCCTCGGTGAAAGGAACTCCCCCAATGAAAACATCCAAAGGTACCTGACCTAACTATGACTCATGCAAACTTATTACATTATTAACCCACGTAGGGGTGCGGAAATTTCCTTTACAAAAAATTGTGCTGGGGCATCAAATGCCCAAGTAGAACCAAAACTGTCTTCAACATATGTGCATCTGATGATGCATCTTCATGGCACATGAGTTGACCCCTAGCTGAATAGGCGGTCAACACCCCCCTTGATGAGTAACTCACCCACACTCATGAAATAATTAAAGTAGACCCCTCAACTCACTAAGGCGCCTTCCTATGGTTCTTATTCAATGTTGGACCAAGTCTAAAGGTGCCACCTCACCCTCTCACCCATTACCAAAACCCTAAGAGCTCACAAACCCTAAAAAGTGTGCCTCCCTCCTTGATATGCTCAATAATGCTTAGAGGATGACACTTGGAAAGCATCCAAGAGGGGTAGCTCTTGCTTCGCAAGTATAAATAAAGCCCCTCCCGTTCTCATTTCACATCTATTCTTAGTGCAAGGTTACTCTACCCAAATTTCTCCTCTCCTCTCCATTCTCTCCCACTCTTCTCTCTCATTCTTTCCTGCTCTCTCATTCTTTTGTGGCAAGTATTTGCTCAAGTTTGCTTCTAATAAATAAATATTTGGAGGAAACATTGGCATTGAGAGTCTTCTTGATGCTTTGCTTTGGATCTATATTGGAGGTAACTTGTATTGTGATTTTTTTTGAGTTTTGTTTATAGATTTAGTGTAGGGTGTCCAAGTAAAGTATTTTGCTTGGATAGATCTATTGTAGTATTGCCATAGATCTTATGTGAAGTAGTTTCCTAGTTTTAACAAAGTATTTTATTAATATCACTAGATCTACTCATCCCCTTGCTTGTCTTGTAGCTTAGTTTCTCATACTTGCAGGTTACTAAGGGTTGTAAAGGATAAATTTCAGATCTGGAATTTTATCCCTTCACCCACCTATATTCCTTTTAAAAATTTATGTTCTTATCTTTCTATTTCCTCTAATACTTTGGGTACATTTTCTGCTTTTGAATAACTCTCTTTCAACATATTATATGTTGTCCTAAATGTTAAAAATATATGGTTTCACTAACAATTTTTTTTTGAAGATATTTGGTGTTTTTTTAGCATTTTCAACAAGCATTTGCTTGCTGATTTTCTGCAGGTTTTCACCAAAAAGAGGGATCTACAGTCCATTTGGGGCATCTACAAGCAAGAGATCACCTCCCAAGTTGCGGTAAACATTGCCCACTTCTTTCTCCATCTATTTCTCATTGTAAGCAAGCCCAATGGAGTCCCAAGGGCTTGCATTTCTCAAGTATTGTAATTTTTCTGCGTTTTATTTTCTTAGTTTGCCTACACCTAAGAAAGAGTTTGGCCAAACCAACCATCCTATAACGTAAGACTATGACTTTAGATTTAATTTCAGCATTTGTTTTCTTTCATTTGTTTGCCCCACTTGTCATTAGGACAAGATTGTGGCTAAGATTTATTTCCAAGTTTTTATGTTTCAAGTTCTTTATCTCATCACCCACTTGTGCACAAAACTGGAAGGCCTTGTCCTCCACCTTGTGGACTTGTTGTGGTTGCATAGTTTAGTTTCCTTTTCAAGTTATCTTTTTATTTCATTTATTTGTTGGCATACAACTAGGAAAGTGTTTGGCCAATCCAACCATCCTATATCGTAAGGCTAGGTAGATTTAATTGGTTATTGCTTCTATTTTGTTTATGCTTAATGGTTTAAATCTCTAGATTTTAGAAGTAACCACATAATGTTTGCTTAAGCCCATGGAGACATAATCATTTACTTGCTTACTTGTCTATCTCATTTTACTGTCAAGTCATTGCAAGCTATTTTATTTCAAGTACTTTACTTTTCAAGTTATATCATTTTCAAATACTTTAATTCTTGCAATTTACTTTTCCAAGCACTTTTATTTCTTGCAAATTTCATTTCAAGTACTTTGCTCTTTCAAGTTATTTACTTTTGTCAAGTACTTTTATTTCATTTGCAAGCACTCTACATTTGCAATCACTTAACTAACTTAACTCAATCTATTCTAAGCTCAATTAATCTTTAGTTCCTTAGGGCGTAAAATCAATCTAGTTTAATTAGAAGCACCTTTAACTGTCCCAACTTTGCTATCAAAAAAGGGATTTAAGGAAAAGGAAGGGGGTGCTAGATCAGGTATGGTCTCACGACACTAGGTGTCCCCCTTGTTGGAGTACCTTTGTTCCCCGGATTGACCTGTGGAGCTAGGGTGTGGCCTTGTTTGCCTTACTTATTGAGCACCCAATACTCCTTTTGGTATAAGCGGGGAGAATTCTAGGGAAGTCACTTAGTTTTAGGATTCACACTTTATTTAATAACTTAATTAATCCTGAAGTTAATCCACTACAACCTTGGGCTTTTTTTCATTTATCTATCTTTCATGGATTATGCTTAATAATCTTGCAAATACATTAAACTTCCGTTTACTTTACATGCAATTTGATTTCAGCATTGTGTGGATGTTAACTAAGTGAACTTAAGAGTTACGCACTTGCCCTTGGAGGCTTTCTTTTGAGCAATTTCATCTAATTTTTAAGTTGTGTTTTGAGTTATTGGCTTAACCCCTTGAAGTTGTGCATCCTTTGGAGGCAACTTCATTGTTTGGGTTTGTTGTTGTGTACTTGTGGATGCCGTTGAAACAACCCCTTAGAGTTGTTCATCTATTGTTTGGGTTTGTTGGCTTGATGTGTTGTGGTGATCTTTCGCTTTGAGCAATCTTTCTTTTCCCTGCACAATTAAGTATTTCAAGTTAGTGCTTGTTATCTGTAATGTTCCCAAGCCAAGATGCAAGGAACATCACAGTTTTGGGTGTCTTTTAAAACTTTTCTGGTTGTGGCATTTCGTGAAACACTTTGATGATCTACTTGTTTACATGTGTTTACTTGCAGGATGGCCTCTTGATTTCGGCCTTAGGGATTTAGTTGATGATTTATATGTGTGTTGCAGCAATAAACAAGAAGATACAATCATGGAACATACCTCAACCATATGCAATATGATAGACAAGCAAAAACATCTCAAATCTGATTTTATTCATGAATAGAAGAACCTGCTACAATGAAGATGCCGATCTGGAAAACTCAACAAATGGATCCAATAATATAATAGGAGCTGCTACAAAATGCTCCAATAGAAGTCCACAAACCTCCCAAAGGCTGAACACTCAATGAAGATCAAGACAAGAGTAGATCTGGCTGTATGAAGTGCCAAAGCCCTAACTGAATGATGCCATGCCCTGCTGGAATGCTGAAGCTCCTCAACAATTCGGCCCTGCTGCCAAAGATGTCCAATCACCCCAAGAAATATGCCAAACAGTAGGTCGGGTGAAGGCAAGAACAACCCAGGTGCTCAAATCTCCAAGGCCACCCTCAAACCCTATGGATCTGACTCTCCTCCAAGGAATGGTGCGCCCCCCTGGATGCCTGAAACCTTAGATAATTCGGCCTCTCTCCTAGAGACCTCCAACAACTCCACCAATCCACTAGAATGATAGATCAGGGCACGAAAATGAAAACCCAAGTGCTCAACTAGGCAAAACACTTGCTAGACCCTTGGATCTAGCCACCCTCCAAGTAATGTTGCGCCCTCCTCTTAGGAAAAGCGTCCCACTCTCAATGCCAATCAATCCTCCATAAGAATACCTCTGAAAACCTCCAATAATGGCGCAATGATACCTGCAAGGAAAACCCAATACCTGGAATTCCCAAAATCTCTTCTCCTCAGCTAGATTGAATCCTCCCTCAATGGATGGTGCGCCCCTCTGGCTGGAAACCCTCAACTGGTGCGCCCTCTCTCTATCTGCACATGTAACTGATGTAGAATCCTCCTACAACTGAGTAGATCTAGAACTAGAATGGTGTGGGAGAGTATTGCATCTCCGAGACTAGCTAGGTGGAATCTTTCACCACCGAATCATCCTCTAGGGTTTGTTAAGTCAAAACCCTCAAAACCCCCAAGAGATGGGCCCTCTAGCTAGAAGCCAGATATCCAAATGATAAACATACATGAATGAATGAATAGAGGCCCTTGCCTTTCCTTTATACTTCCTGCTCACCTTCTCCCTCCAAAGTGACTTTCATTTTATTAATATTTAATTAATTAATTAAATCACTTTAATTAATTAATTAACCTTTTTACCTCTGAAAAACGCCTTATCTCTCCTTGTGGCTTCCCTGGCCACTGAAAGTCACTTCTAACCATCCCATCCTGTAGTGTTGCTCCTCCCGATTCCAATGAGCTATTACACTAAGAGGTTCTTCCAAGCAATGTGTCCAAAATGACCTCTTCAATGAATTTAATTAACTTATAGCTCAAAATACTCAAAATCATGGAAATCGTTGGAATGCAACAAAACCAAAGCCAACCTGTGCGGAATGGATCATAATGATGAAATGGGGTGAACGATGCAAGCCGAATCCCAAAATGCCTCTCAATAATCCTTGTACTCACTATAACATCCATCTGTCTACTCTGGTCATCATAAACCTCTGCAATGTAATAATGTCCCAAAGTGGGGACATTACATTATCTTGCCTTATTACCATAATTGTATCTTTGTATCTAGTTGTATCTTTTGATATTCTTAACTTTGTAGATAGTTGCTTATTTCATTTACTTGTATCTAGTTCTAATTGTAAGTCTTGCAAAGCAATTCTTTTGTATTTAATTGTAATCTTTTGTAGATTCTAAACTCTCTTTGTAACTTAGTTGACCCCTTTGCCCAACCTTAGGCACTAGTCCTAGTTGTCTTAGGAAAAGGGCTTGCCTTTGCATTGAAGTCTTGCACTTTGCATTGTTTGCCTCTCATATAGGCTAGACTCCCCCAAACCTTTAATCAATTAAAATCGACTCCTAGAACACCTTAATCACTCACAAAGTAACTAGGGTCTACCCCCCCTTGGCTTCCCTAGGAGTAAGCCTAGATAGAAGAAGCTCAAGTCGAGGTGACAGTGGGCTTGAACTTAGGCATTGTGCCTCCAAGGACACACTAAGTAGATTGGACTTAGTCCACGTTAGCAAGTGTGTATAAGGATGACAACAAACACACCAACCAAAAAAATGACTACAAACAAGATCTGGTGAAGGGCGTTCAAACCAGCAGAACAAGGGACTAGTGTATCGTTGTATAGGAAGGTTATATCTTAGTCAATAAGAAGGGCTATATACTCATAATAATAGTGCATTTTTGAAACCCATCCTTATTCATTCACATCAGAAATCACAAATGAAACACACCAATCAAGATGAATTGCTTGTTAACAATAACTGATGAACAAGGTTCAATCCAACATAGCATGGGTACAAGGAGTTGTTCTGTGTGAGGGCTCAGTCCCAAGCAACAATACAACAATATGTATGCAAGCCAAAGCACAATTCAAACCACATATAGCAGCCTCATGTAATCACAACGAAAATCATCAATTTGAAATGCACCAATTCACTGTAGCCTTCTGTCAATTAATACAGCGAAGCTTGAACTTGGGTTAGCATGTACACATTGCTTGTAAATAGGTTGCCAAATGATGTAAAGAAATAAACATTATAAGAAAGGACTGTTGTGTATATGACTAAATTGATTGGTATCTATGAAACATGATTCGTTGAAAACCCCCTCCCGTGTCTCGAATCCCACGTGGGGACACAGATTCAACCTAATTTGTGTTCGACACGAATTTAGGTCATGTCCTTCACACGTGACACGACCTAAATTCGTGTCGGACACGAATTAGGATGGTGTCCCGATTTCATGACACATGTCACGGAAAATTGAAGGGTCGCGCCCTCTAAAAAGCGCATTTCTCATTCTTTTTTTCATTGTTTTCTCAAAAGGTCAAGGTGTGGGTGATTTTGGTGAGCAAGGAAGAGGGTTTTGTGCAGGTTTGAGTGCATTCCAAGTGTTGCCAAGTGGATTTGAGGACCAAATTGCAAGTTTTCTGCTACAACAGTGACATTTCTTCCTCCTTCAACAAAAATGATGGCTCAATCATCAAAGACAACAACAAAAGGGAAAAGGAAAGGGAAGAATCCCAATGTTGGTGTTGCTCCTCCTCAAACAACTTCAGTACCCTCTTTTAGTGGAGCAAGTGGAGTTGGAAGTGGAGCTTCAAATGATGGAAAAATCAGCAGGGCAGCAAAACAACAAGGTCAAGACAACAAATATCCATTGTGGAAGTATGTTACAAAGAAACAAGGAGATGGGGCCAAGGCAAAGGGGGGTGGGAATGTTTTGTGGACATGTGGCTTTTTCCATAATGATTTTACAAACACTTATTTTCGAGTTAAAGGCCATTTGTTGGGGCTTCCTTGTGGACTTGGATCATGTAAATCAGTGAGTGCATCCAAAAAAAGAGAAATGGAAAAAGAGGATGTTGTTGGCTTGGGAAAGGTGGCAGCAACATCCAAGAAAATCCAAGATGATGATCCTCTTCCATTCTTGAAGAAGCCATCTAGCAATTTTAAAATTGGGAGTGGGAGTGCAACTCAAGTTACTCAACAAGCAAGAAAGAGGGGGGCAATTGGTCCAATGGACAAGATATTTTAGCGAGAGAAGCAAGAAGAGGTTGATCTTACCATTGGTTTCTTTTTCTATCTCAACTTCATTTCCTTCAATGTTGCACAATCTCTTTTGTTTCTTGAGATGTGTAGAGATCTAATTGATCAGGCTCCAATCAGATATGTTCCTCCTAATTCAGAGAAGCTTAGAACCACATTGTTGGTGAAGGCAAAGAAGTAGGTGGATAAAATCCTACAGCCTATCAAATCAGCATGGTCCTCAACAGGTGTTAGTATTGTTTCCGATGGTTGGACAGATGTAGCACACCATCCACTCATCAACTTCATGGTGTCTTCCCTGAATGGAGCAGTCTTCTTGAAAGCGGTGGATGCTCTTGGAAAATACAAGGATGCACAATATATGGGTGAGTTGTTCATTAAGGTTATCGAAGATGTAGGTGTTGATTCTTGTGTGCAAATTATTACAGACAATGCACCTGTATGCAAGGCGGTTGGCATGATTGTGGAAGCTAAATATCCACAAATATTTTGGACACCTTGCATTGTTCATTCTTTGAATTTAGCACTTAAATCTATTGCTGTGGAAGTGACATGGATGGGAAGTCTTATTGAGGATGCACGCCATATCCACAATTTTGTACAAAACCATACCAATGCCCTCACAATCTACAAAGCATACACACATCTATCATTGTTGAAGATTGTAGATACTCGATTTGCCTCTTCATTCATCATGCTTAAGAGGTTGAGGGAGGTCAAGAGTGCTCTTGGGTCCATTGTTATTTTAGAGCATTGGTCTTTTTGGAGAAAGACAGATCAAGCTTCTTCAAAAAGGGTCAAGGATACAGTGTTAGATGATGGTTGGTGGGAGAGGGTAGATCTTACCCTTAAGATCATGGACCCTATCATCTCTTTGTTGCGGTTTGCAGACACAGACAAGCCCATCCTAGGAGAGGTTTATGAGGGGTGGGATTCTATGATTGAGTCTGTGAAGACCGTTGTTTTAGAGCATGAGTGCCTTGAGTATGGGACAACAGGAGAGACCTTATTAGCCACCATACATGATATTCTTATCAACAGGTGGGATAAGAATTGCACACCTTTGCATTGCTTGGCTCACTCATTGAATCCCAAGTACTATACTAATGAATGGCTCAATTTTGGACCTTCACGTAGATTCCCTCCTCACATGGATGGTGATATTTCACAGGGGAGGAAGGATGCATTTAGACGGCTATTTCAGGATAGAGCATACCTTGATGAGGTGGAGGAGGGATTCATAGAGTTTTCCACTGGCACTGGGAGATTTGGAGGCTATGATGTGCTTAGAAACAGGGGGGCTAAGAAGCCCTATGCTTGGTGGGTAACTCATGGGGCAACATGCCCTCTTCTACAACAGTTAGCCATGAGGCTCCTCTCCCAGGTTACTTCATCCTCTTGTTGCGAGAGGAATTGGAGCACATATGGGAATTTGTACAGTTTGAAGAAGAGCAGGCTTGAGCAGTCCAGGGCAGAGACAATGGTGTATGTGCACAACAATCTCTATCTTATTTACAGGCAAAGAGAAAAGTGGGTGAAGGGAAAGACAAAGATGTGGGATGTGTTTCATGATGATATGGGTTTAGACAACAGTGTTGAGTTGGCATTAGCCAACTTGGATCTCAATGATCTAGTGCTAGAGCTAGTCACTTTTGATGATGGTGATCCTCTTGAGGGTTCATCCTCCACAACAACAGATGCACAAATTCCATTGGATATAGAGGAGGAGGAGGAGGAGGAGGATGGAGAGGAGAACAGTGGTGAGGACACTGATATTGATGATTATTTCATGGAGGACAAGTACTACTGAGTCTTGATAGTTCTTCCATCTACGGTGTCGGTTCTAGTATCTACCCTATGTCTATTTTGTATTTTCCATTGGCATTCTCACCTATAGTGTTAGTGACTCTGACTCAGTATTACTATCTAGTATGAACCATGATCATTGTAATACATTTTGATTTTGATGACTTAATGAGAATGTTGTAGGCACAACTAATGATTCTAATTTCTTGTGTGTTCAAACTTCAGTCTTTAATGTTTGTCATTTTATCATCATTGATGTTACAATGTTGAATCACAATGTATACAGTATAAATTATAATTTATAATGAATCATGATTTAATCATTTATCATTTATGTTTAAAGTTTTGTATCGTGTAAATCTTCTAGTTTCTAACAAAATATGAATCTTTATGTCTAAATTTCATTTTTGTATGTGTAATTTTCAAATTTTTTTCATATATAATTTTTTTAGATATATATAAATATATATTTTTAATATATATATAAACGTGTCCTTCGTGTCCTGTTGTCGAGGTCAAAATTTCACGTGTCGGACACTCGTATTTCCGTGTCCTCCGTGTCCCGTGTCATTGTGTCAGGTGACTTAGATTGGTATATGTAGGACTTTGCCCAGCGAATGTTACAGGGGTGATGAACTGAAGCCAATATATAATCACAGATCTACGTCACTACTCTTGAATTCACAACAGAAAATACCAAATCGAATAAACATAAATATAAATTGGTTTACTGTATGAGAGTAGCCAACAGGGAATGATAGTGTTGTTAACCACAAAGCAGTGAGTTTATGGGCTATGTGTGTTTATCATTTGTTCAAGGGAGAGTGTTATCACTCATATTGCATTAGGATTGCACATATGATTTTCATCACATGATTCAGAGATTTTTGTGGTTGCTTATAGATTGGCAGTACACATACTTTCTTTCTTTGCTCGGAGCTAATGATCATGGTTGATGGTTTATGGGTCACCCTCTTGGTATACTTTTTGATTGTGGAACCTGCTACCTCGTCATGGTGTTGCATGTATGATGTTTCTAGTCCCCAAGGGATGGATACTAGTAATATGGGATGAGAAGTGGCTTATGTGGTGGATTGCCTTGGTGCTTGGTTCTCTCTTCATGGTTGTACTTAATGCTTAGATGGATAATTGTGATATGCTCTTTGGTGCAATGGTATGTCATTGATGTATATGGTCATGGTTAGCCTAGTCTAACAGTTATGCATCTCACTTATAGAACACTTAAGAAAAGATAAAGAACAACATGGTGTCCCACCTTGGGAGCTGTACTACTCTCATTTTGATATTTTTGGTGGATGTTGCTTAACCACTCATTATTTTATTAATGTTTGACTTGTATCATGAGTTGGTTGTGTATGAAAGCATTATTATATTGTTTTCCTTGGAGATAAAGATGTATTTAGATCAATGTTGTGAACAACGTGTCGATGAATATATCACCAAGGGTCCGAAAACCAACTTATCAGTAACATTAGGGAAAGCATCAGAAAATATCGACAAACTTAAAAGATACAAATATATTCAATTTTTTTCAATTTTTTAAACATCTAAAACAACAAGAACATCAAATAAGCACAATGCCAAATAGATATGAAAAGAAAACTGATATATAAGATGTATAAGATGTCTAATGATACATCACACATAAATACTAAATCATGTCTTGAGTCTTGGCTCCTGAACCTCAAAATATTATTGAAAAATATAATAAATGTATCTCATCATCATGAGTCATCTACAATGTTATCAGATAAATAAGCTAACAATTCCCTTTGCCTTTTTGCCGGACGAAGATAATGGCTTTTACTCTGAATGAAGAAGGCCTTGAGGTTGATGCTGGACTTTGATGTGCTCTAAAAGAAGAAGGAGAAGGTAGACTCCATGTGTCCATGCAACTAAAAAGAGATGCATATAATTGGTACATTGGGCGGAAGAAAACAACATTTTTGATAAATTGGAATAAATTTAAGGACACAATCTTTAAAAGATTCCAAGGTATCAAAGATGAAGACTTTTTTCACAGAACTCACAAGACTACAACAAAAGGGAAATGTGGACGAATTTACATGTGACTGGGAAACATTGTCTACAAGGGTACCCGGGTTGTCAATAGAACACCTAATTCAATCATATATAACCGGACTTAAAACACACATCCAAAATGGGATTGTATCAAATGATACAGATCTTACAAAAAAATCTCTATATTTGATGACTCCAAACCTGAAAGCGTTCTTTAAGTATGGTGTTTGCATGAGAAAGTAGTTCCTCCTTCTTTAGGTATTTTGGTTGCATGAATGTTTGATCGATTTGGAAGGTGGATGGGCTTCACCATTCTTTCCAGTTGTTAATAGTCAGTTGCAATGCATATATATTATAAACAGACTGAGAGTTCTTGTTTATCAGTTGCAAATCGTGATATAGGAAGGTTTAAAAAGAATTGTCTTGTTACGTAAAACTCCTACATAGTTTTGTTATAATGTTTCCTAAAGTAGTATGTCTTAAGTTAATCTTATAATTTATCTGTAAATACGAGATTTATAGAATATCTGATAGGTTAAGTATCATATTTTATTCATTTTTAACATCAGTGTGCTAAATTGATGTATATTACAGCATAAGGTCAATTGTTTGCCTCAATTTACCCAGCTTTTCTGGTGGCTTAAACCCTTGGGGTATACCAAACGATAAAAAATCACTAGAGGTGAGTCTCAATTCTCTGACCTGGACAGTTCCGCGATAAACACTTGTGCTGTGTTTTCGGATTTTACTGTTAAATCATTGTGTTCGTCAGTCTCTTTCATTTTATCTTATTTGCACTGTGCAGTGGCATCTTTAAATTATCATTTTTAGGTAGTAAAAATTGTATTTATTCTGGAAGTTTCTAGTGCAATGATAATTTCTACATGTCACTCTTGCTGCGATCCATCTCCTATTCTTTGTAAACGGCATGCAGAGAAAATTGACTCCCCCATATGTAGATGATGGTCTGCTGGAGATAGTTGGGTTCCGAGATGGTTGGCATGGACTTGTTTTACTTGCTCCACATGGTCATGGAACCCGCCTTGCACAGGTAAGCACGAAACTTCTTCTAATAAGGGTATCGTCTATTGTTATGTATTTGTTATGGTGCTGATCATTATGAGGTCGTTGTATTAGTAGGAACAGTAAATAACAATGGCTCCTGCAGGAGGGGACATATGATTCACCTTTAAAAATAGTATCATTTTGCATCATTTTTGCACTTAGAAAAGCAAGATGCATTTTACAGTAAGGAGAGAGTGGGGGTGATCCCTCAACTCTTCTTTGTGTATTTGGGTGTCTCTGTATGTATCAGTACATTGAATCTAGAGAGTGATTTTAGTGTATTGAATATGGAAACTTGTACGGACCCATCTAAACCTACATTTGATGTGCACCTCCAAGGTCCATGCCCTTTGTATATAGTGTACACACATTTATGGAATGTGGATGTATGCTCTTATAAGGTTCTTCATCGAGAAGGTGTGTTTTGTGTGCAGGCTCACCGTGTCCGATTTGAATTTCATCGGGGAGCCGCAGACCACATATATATGAGGATGGATGGAGAGCCTTGGAAGCAGCCACTTCCAACAAATGACGACACTGTAATTGTGGAAATATCTCATCTAGGACAAGTCAAAATGCTCGCCATAGACAAATGCATAGCAAAGGGTGTACAAGATGGAGATAATTCGCCCTCACCTTCATTCGCTGATATTAATGATCAGGAGGATGAAGCAGACGAAGATGAAGAGGAAGCTGAAGCTAAAAGGAAGTTTGGTGCAGCAAACACCTTCAAAATAGATTTGGATCACATAGATTGATCTTGTAAGGAAATCACCACGCCATTAGAAATGCATGACATTGCATTTCCGCGATAATTTTCAAATTTGGAAAATTTTATGTCCAAGAATGGATTCAACCATTGATTTGTATCATGATGAAATATCTGATTAGGATTTGTATTCTTTTCAAATAATCTTTTTGGTTGGAGATGACTGGGATTTGTATTCTTTCAAATAATCTTTGGATGGAGATGTCTGGGATTTGTATTCTTTTCAAATAATCTTTCGGTGGAGACATATTCTTTCAAGGGGATCGAGTCCTCTACAATCTCTGGAATGATGTCATTCACTTAGAAATTGAAGGCTTTTTCTCCTGGATTCCAAAGAAGCATGTGAAACTCGTCTATGGCTAAAGATGTAATAATATTGATCTTTTGATTTTGTATCATCGTCTATCCGTATATTGGGAGAAACGGTATGCATCCATATACCTAATTTCTGCCAGTTGAGCATGCTATTCTGACTTGAAATTTGAATTATAATAGATTCTTAAGAGAAATCCTTTTGTAGATTGGCATCCTTACCATTTTTTTATAGTTATCAATCAGTGTAGCCAGTGAAGAAAAACGATGTTTGTTTATTACTACGTGTGGCACCAATACCACATATCTCATTCTTCTAAAAGTTATTCGTAAGGAAATTAATGTACCTGCTTATGTCAATGCTATGCTAAGTGATATAATTACTGATGTACATCAAATTTATGCCATTTCTCCATAAAATATTAATTTGATAAGGGCAGTTTTATTGAGATCGCCACTACGAGGGATTTCATTAAATTTTTCAAAGTTAAGTGGCATTCCACTATGTGTTACAAGGTAACATAATGTACTTACTAATTTTTTCCATGCTAATGTATATAATTAATATGCATTTAAGATCATTTACTAAAATAATATGTAAAATTGTTATTAAAATATGTATTTGGTTAATTAAACATGAGATGAGTAAAACAAAGAAATATTTCTTTTATTGAAGTATGCAGATTTTCACAGTTCCTTATAATGTTGTTTGTAATTTTGGAAATAAATTGTGTATGGAGATTTTGAAATTCCACCCATCATCCCATTGAAGCAATAAATATGAAAAGAGTATTGAGGTAGGGGGTATATAAAGGTGAATACAATATGGACATTAAGACAAAGGATAGACATAGTTGTTATAAATTAATCGTTGTGAAAAAAGGGATGAAAAGAGTGTCGAGGTAGGGGGTATATAAAGGTGAAGATTGTTAGAATATGATGGATGTGCTCGTTTAACCATAGACAATATCACTATTGTCACCCAACCATAGGCCGAAGCCACCCCCGAGCACCTTAACCTTGACAGGGAATCACTCCGGAAGCAAACCCTAGGCTAAATAGCCAAATAAAGTGTGGCGCATCTTTCTCCAAGAATACCGCACCAAGCAAGAGTAACAAGAGCTGATCAAAGAGTCAAAACCATAACCAAGAGATAGTCCAAGCCAAACCGAAATTTGTTAGCTGCAACGACAACTCTCCTCTAGACTTGAGCACAAACTGGCCAACTGCAGTGCACACAAGTGTTGCTTCTACAATTCTGAGAATGTCTGCTAGAATGAAGACTGACCTCTTGTATTTATATTAAAACTGGCAAACTGCCTGGGCCGACTTCTCATTTTGGGTGTCTATTTACTTAGTATATAATATTTCCTTTAGTCGACTTCTTCTCTTGGAGGCTAATAACCTAATACAAGTTATCCTCTTGAGCCGACTTGTCTTCTAAGGTTATTAGCCAACTAATTAGGGTTTCTTTTTGCTTCCCAGAATATTCTATTCTCGTCAGGTTTACACATGGAGGTAAATACCTCTCGCAGCGACCATAATATCAACACTCCCTCCTAGCTAGGGAGGTATTGAAGGTAATGGTCTTGAGCACAAACATACCATTCACCCGGTAGCATCAACATAGTCGTATAGACTATCTCATGACTAGATCATGAGCACCATCATCACTATCAGTGTCATTAGCTGCATCATCTCTCGAAACCATACTCCATCTGAGTAATCAGATATGATGCTGGATAAGTCACTTACTCCACAGAGTGACACAAGAGCCATTCTTCTAATTCAGACATATGTCCTAGAAGAATAAATGTTCTGAGCCATTTTTCGTTTGAGAAATCCTCGTCTATTGATCATCCATCTAGCTAATAATCATTTCCAACACTATTGATAGTCTTCAAGGCAATCAGAACAATGTCATTCAATGGAACGCAATTGTGTCTATCCATAGTAGTACACAACTACAATCCAGTGGTACACTGCCACACCAAGTAGCACACAGATACTTGATCAGTGACATATAGTCACAAACAGTGGAACACATCCACTATAGTAGTATACATCTACTGTCCGGAGACATATAGTCTCCATAACAATCATATCATCAACCTACACATAAAACATTGTTATGATATATAAACATAATCATCTGGGCCATTCTTCCACTCACATCTATGAGATCTGGAAGAGCATCTGCCCTAAGAAGGTAAAACATCAATGATGAGCTATCTGGACTATTCTTCTCAAGCAAGGAAGAGTAACTGTCCCGATTTTTTAGCTTGGACCATTCACCTATCTGGGCCATTCCTCTGGCACTAAACAAAGTGCAACCTAAAGATAATGAATCTACCCTAGGGAATGCCTGTCCCTGATAATTGAACCTGGACCATTCACCTATCTGGGCCACTCCTTCGACACTAAACAAAGTGCAACTTGGAGAGAATGAATTTGCCCTAGGGAATGACTGTCCGGACCATTTCCTAAGGAAATGACTGTCCTGCACCAACCTCCAAAACGGACCATTCTTCAAAATTGCTCAAAACTGTGAGCTTCGAAAGAATGATTGTCCGGCGAGGCGAACCAATCTTCTTGACCACTACTGAGAGTGACCGTCAAGAAGAGAGACTGTCCTAGACCATTCCCTATGTTAACCACAAGGGGAATCACTGTCTATGGTACATCAACAATCCATCGAACCATTTTCATTATGAAAATGACCGTTCGATCTGGACCATTTCCCGAACTGGAAAATGCCTGTCCGTCAGAAATCTCAAACCACTTTCCAAACTGGAAAGGAACTGCTCATCCTGGACCATTTTATGAACTGAAAAATGACTGTCCATAAATCAATAACACATCAATGCTCCCTCCCAACCTGGGAGTTGTCTCTTCCTTTTTCAATAAGGAAGTCGTCTTCACGAGCTCCAGCTTGATTACACAAATTCTTTCATTTTGGACAAAGGATTTACCAAGATATCTTGCTTATATGCTCATCTGTGGAGATATATATTGGAGAACCACTTTCTCTTTTCTGGACTTCATCACAGAGAATGTAATGCTTGATCTCAATGTATTTCGGTCTTTCTGGAACACTAGTTTTGTCTGAAGGCTTCATATAGCTCTAATCATTATAGTATATCATTGTTGGATTCATCTTTTGTTTCCTGCTAGCTCATAACATCGTGGCAATGGTCAAATTGGAACATATCCAAGTGGTACTTCTTCTGCCATCATTAGAGCTTTGTCATGGATTGGAAATCCATCATCCTTGAGTTCTGAGTAACCATTCTGATACAATAACTCTGTTATAGAAGGTTTTTCACCATGCTTTTGCTGTGCATTGGAGGTTCTCCACCAAGTTGTCTTCTTCCATCTGCATACAAAGGTCTCTTCCTGGTATACCTTAAAGCCTTGAGGTTGTTCTACATATGTTCTTTGTTCAATTATTCTGGAGAACAGTCTTTGCATTCATCTTATGTAAACTTCGACCCATGGATATTGCAGACGATATAATGACTCATGTAGAGGTATGTCTGGTTTACTGGAACAAACAATCATCATAGTCTTCTCCCTCCATCTGGGAGAACCTCTAGTTCTGGATCTCGCAATGCTTTCATTGATAAATCTTCCATATATTGTTCTTCATCACAACTTTCAGTTCCTCTACTTGATTTCTTTTAGTGAGTTCAGGTCAAGCTAGTAGTCTTGTGATTCTCGATACAATGACTGGTTGTTCTGTTTTTTCTTTCTCTTTTGGAATCTTCATGTTCTTCCATATGATTTTCTTTAGCTCTTAAGTCCATGGAGTTTTCTATAGATTCCATGCCCTGAAGATTCCAACTTATTCCTTTCATCATAGGATCATGGACGTGGATGGACAACCAGGGATACTTTAAGGCTTCTTTTCGAAGAAGACTTCTTCTAAAGTCAAACTGAACACGTACTGCTTTTCATGGCTGCTACCATGGATATATACTTCATCATCTTCAATGGATCATAGGATTAGCTCCCTCCCAATCCTTGCTTCATGTATGAATGCATGCTCTTCTTTTGGAATATGTAATCGACTCCCTCCATCTAACGTAGTCCACGCTTTTGTCTGCATCCTTATTGCCTTCTGCAAAGTGTCACAAACCTTTTTCCAATTTCCTCTTGATTGTTGATTTCTTTTCGTCTTTACTTCTTCTAGGTTTCTTCAAGATTGATTCTGATTTAGGCTTATCTTGCAGTTGTTACTTATGTAATAGCTTCCACATGAATTGTTACTAGGGGTTGTTGATGTACTTCATCCTTTCATGTGGATTGCCTTGTCTTACAGTCATTGTGATATAAATCCTTATCTTGTTGTTCTTCCATAGGTATATTTTCTCTTTGAACATGTTATCTTCTAAGAAATGGACATGCAAGATATGTACAGAAGATATGGTATATACAAGAACTATGAAGAGTATTGTTACCTTGTCTTAGAAGAAGAAGTCTGTTTTGTCCCTGCTTGGATTTCTTTGAGGGTTCCCTTTCTTCGGCAGCTGATGCTTCGTGTGTTTCCTTCCTTTTCTGTAACTCGAGACAATGATTCTTGCAGTGACCATACTTTCGACAATTGAAGCATTGTATTCTTGACATATCTTTCTCTTGATTTGGTTTCTTCCTGGAGCCAAACTTCTTATTTCTGAAATCCTTGAACCTTGCTGTGAAGGCTTGATCATCGTACTTCTTTTGGGGTTTCTCTTTTGCACTGTTCCTTGATTCTTCTTGTGCACAACAAGTCCAAAGTTCTTCAAATGTAGGATAGTTCTTCCTTGTGTTCATGCTTGCGGCAAATGCATCCCATGTCTTGGGAAGACCGTTGAGTACTATATTTACCAGTGCCTTCTCTGAAATGATATCTTCAATGGCTTGTAGTTGATCTCTTAACTGAGAGATCCTCACAAAGTATGATGTTATGCTGTCATCATCATTCATCTTCATGTCACAGAGCTCATTACTTGTCCAATGTTTCTGACTGAGAAGAGGTTTGTTAGGGCATCGTACATCTTCTTAGATGAATCAAGATGAGAGATGTAGGGTATCAAGTGGTCTTTTATAGAATCCACTATGATACTCATGGCATTGATGTCATTGTCTTTGAACTTCTCCAAAACTGCAACGTTCTGCGGTTCCTTCTCTTTTCCTTCTTCAAACTCTGGTTTCACAATCTTTCCTTTCATGATATCCAACACTTTTTTCTTAGCAAGGATGAGAGCAATCCTTGTCTTCCACGTTCTGAAGTTAGAAGCCCCTTCTAACTTGTTCTCTGACTTCATAAAGTAAGTTATGGCTGCTTTGACTTGGTCAACCCTAGATTTGACCAAAAACTCAAACTTGACGTCTTAGCTTGCTGAGAGTACCAAGAGGTGCGGTAGGCTAGGGCGCACTAGTCTATCCAAAAATTAGGTCAATCCTTCACTTAAGGCGCCTTAACAAAAGGATTAGGGTTTTTGCAATTACACCTGCTAGTAACCCTAGCGACAGTGCTTTGGTAACTGCTCCTGCTAGAAACCTTAGCAACAGTTCTTCAACGAGCTTAGTATCCTTATGGCTATGCTCCCTTCCAGTGGTTAGACTAAATGAAGGAGGTGTGGGCCCATAACCTGTTAGAATATGATGGATGTGCTCGTTTAACCATAGACAATATCACTATTGTCACCCAACCATAGGCCGAAGCCACCCCCGAGCACCTTAACCTTGACAGGGAATCATTCCGGAAGCAAACCCTAGGCTAGATAGCCAAACAAAGGGTGACACATCTTTCTCCAAGAATAGCGCACCAAGCAAGAGTAACAAGAGCTGATCAGAGAGTCCAAACCATAACCAAGAGATAGTCCAAGCCAAACCGAAATCTGCTAGCTACAGCAGCTGCAACGACAACTTTCCTTCAGACTTGCGCACAAACTGGCCAACTGCAGTGCGCACAAGTGTTGCTTCTGCAGTTCTAAGAATGCCTGCCAGAATGAAGACCCGCCTCCTGTATTTATACTAAAACTGGCAAACTACCTGGGCTGACTTCTCATTCTGGGTGCCTATTTACTTAGTATATAATATTTCCTTTAGCCGACTTCTTCTCTTGGAGGCTAATAACCTAGTACAAGTTATCCTCTTGAGCCAACTTGTCTTCTAGGGTTATTAGCCAACTAATTAGGGTTTCTTCTTGCTTCTTGGAATATTCTATTCTCGTCAGGTTTACACGTGGAGGTAAATACCTCCTGCAGCTACCATAATATCAACAAAGATAATATGGACGTTAGTGCAATTTATAACAACTATGTCTATCCTTTGTTCTAACGTCCATATTATTTTCACCTTTATATACCCCCTACCTCGACACTCTTTTCATACTTATTGCTTCAACAATCTATGATGATGATGGGTGGATTGTCCACTCGAAACGTTGGACGTTTCAAGAACTCCATACATAGTTTGTTTCCATAATTACAAACAACAATATTTTTTTTATGTATTTTGTCTATGTGGTTCAAACTTATGTTTTTCTTATATTCTAGCTATATTAAGAAATTCCAGTGGCCATAGTCTAAGTTTTATAATATGCAAACTAAATCATAATAATGATGACATTAACAATGTTGATAATATTATTTTTTCCAAACAAAAACCTCTTGGAAAAATCCAAGGGATGGTCCCCACATTTGAGGATGGTAGTCCTAGTGAACTTGCCTTTGAAGGGATGTTTACCCACATTTGAGGATGGCATTCCTAGTAAATATTTCGATGTATACTGGTGTGTGCCACCCAAGAGGATTTGAAGTAGACATCTACTAACACAGAAAAAAACTGAAGTCCCAACAACATTGGTGACAACCGGTTAAGTTAACCCCTTGGAACTTAACAATGTTGGTGATATATTTAAACAATGTCAATCTCAATGTCTAATGTCCTTTTTAAAAAAAATTACACACTTGACAATTTATAAATTTGCACGAACTTGAATGTAAGGCATACACAATATGGTTCACACTAAAAACAAACATCATCCACTTGCTTAATTACATAAACATTATTTTCACTAAATTTAATAAATAAAATTTGTCACGATAACTAAGATAACATCTAAAATGAAAGGGAGTAAGTTAATAATTGGACAAACTTAGCTTTTTCATTGAAAAATTTCCCTCGGAACTAGTAGAAATTTTGTTAGTGGTCATAATTTCACTTGAACAAACTCCAAAATATCGTGCTCGATAACAAGGATCCCCTCTATCCAAAGATACATTATTAAATTGATTATGAATTTCTTAGCTTGAAAATGGGAGGGGAGGAATATTTATAAAAAATATAAGTGTAGTTACAGTGTTTATCATAATTATGTGGCTTTCGCATCACACACACACACACACACACACACACACACACACACACATATCATGGGAAAGCCACATAATTATGATAAACATTGTAACTACACATCATAGAAAAAAAAATTGTATTTTCATTACCAGAAGGAACAAAAATACATTCTTCATGTGTTGATGCACCGAAGTTAGTAAGTGGTACCAAAAAATCTAAGTCCAGACTTCTAGAACTTCCCTGAATTACAAAAAAATGTCCTGCGATGCGACTGTTCCAATGAGGGGCTGAAAATTGCTAATTTTCTACTATTTAGATAACTATAAAATTATTCCTTCACCATTCATAGATTGTTTTTCTGTTACACAATGAAAAAAAAATGTAAGAGGAACCACAAGTGTATCAAACAATGGTTCTAGTCTCCACAAATATGTCCTTGGAAGTTTCCACAAAGAGAAGTTCACCCTTGGTTATTTTGAGGCCTTCCTTTGAGGGGCCAGTTACCATTTCATTCAATTCATGATAGACATGGTTGATGTTGAACTTGGAAAAAAAAGTCGTGATTTCCTTCATGTGTTGCTACTGCTACCAAATCTATGCTTGTGATTTGCAACGAACCTTGTAACCAATTAACCACCATATAATAATTTCCAAGAACCTATAGCTCTTGGATCCCACATTCATATGTTTTTTTTTAGGAGGATTCTTAGTGTCATCAATTCCACAAGATTATTTTTCCTCCTATCTATGTTCGCTGTGAAGGTAGTAAAATCTGTTTTTGAGAAGTATAAAATTCCACCCATGTCACAACTTTTCTGACCCCCAACATGCCCCATCGAAGAAGCCCCAACAATATATTTTATCTACTAACAATTCCTCAATTAGTCTAAGAGGTTTATGACAAGAATCAATCCTATAGAAGTTGAAGAATGGCGCTACTTGTGATGATACCTAAAAAGTAGGTATTTGTGTACTAGCAACAAATCTACCATTTTGGGCTAGCCACAAACCCCACAAGACCATATAAGGAATGTATTTATATTGTTTGAGATCCAAACATTGATACCAGTTGTGTAGACATAGTACAATAGTCCTCATTCCAAATATCTCTTGTACTTAACCAATGTTTTATATCTTTCCACACTTGTTTAGCAAATATATAGTGGACAAAAATGTGTGTTGTGGTGTCTTTTTCTCCAATGTAAAGTGCACAGATCCCAAGACCTTGGACTACTCTTTTTTGCATGGATTCCTAGAGATAATTACTTTGTTTTGTAAGGCCAACCACATAAACATTTTGTTCTTTTTTGGGGCCCTAACTGATTTCACAAGTGTCATCCTCCCTCCTCTGGACAACGAATGGTTAAACCAAAGATGAATTATTTTCTCAGTGTGTGCTATCAACCAACCCTAGAGATGCTTTCCATAAGAGTTTGTCTTCAATTTTATCTCAGATACTTAAAACCATTGTTGAATTTTAGTGTTTGAAAGATATAAGATTCTTTAGTGTTCATCTCCACACTTTCTAGTACCCCACTAAAGCACAATGCCGACTTGTCAACATTTATCTCCATGTTCATCTCCTTGCAGTAGAGGCTCAAGATGTCCTTCAACGTTCTTCCTTAAGTCTATGTTCCATTTTTGAAGCACAATACATCATCTACAAATAATGAATGTGTTAGAAAAAAATAATTACCCACTTTAATTCCTTTCAGTTTTCTTGTCCTTTTTTCCTCTATAAAAATACGACTCAATCCTTTCGCCACTAGTAAGAAAAGGTATGGAAAAAGTGGAAACCCTTTTCATAGACCTCTTATCGGGGTGAAAAAAGGAGAGGTTACCCCATTTACTAAGACTACAAATGAGACCAACATCACACATCCCAATGTCCAGTTAACCAAATTCAGGGAGAAACCTATATGAATTAGGAACAGTGGGAGGTAAAGCCAACAAAGTTTGTCAAAAGCCTTCAAAAGATCTACTTTAACAACCAGCACACTTAATTTCTTTTTTCTTATGCTATGTATCCCCTCCTAGGTTGTCCCAATCACGTCATGAATCTGCCAACCTTCCAAGAACCCAAATTGTTCGGGCGAAATGAATTTGGTCAATAATGTTTTCAAGCGGACCGCTAGGACCTTAGAAAATATTTTGTACACATAATTGCACAACAAGATCAGCCTAAAGTCCCCAAAGCTATTAGGCTTGTCCACCTTCAAGATTAATGCAATGAAAGTAGAGTTGAAGTTTTGTAGGACTCGACCAGACAATCTGACCTCCTCCACCACCCTCAAAAGTTCACACCCTAAAAGGTAAAAAAATCCAATGAAGAATTTAGTTGTCCACCCATCAAGACTTGGGAATTTTCCTTTTTGGAATGATGATAACACCTCCTGCAGTTCTGACAAGCTTGCTTCCTCAAAGAATAGGTCATTATCCTCCTCCAACACCAAGAATGGAAAATAAGAGAAAACCTTCACAATCTCTACAATATTAGCGACCTCTGGCTCCTTGTATATATATTGGAATAATGTTGAACCCCCTGGTCTGCCAAATTTTTAAATCCTCTTACATTGTAGTCTTCATCATCTTTCAGCTCCCAAATTGTATTGATGTTTTTTCGATGGTTTGCAAAGCAATGGAATAATTTAGTATTTTCATCTCCTAACTCCAACCACACTGCTCTACTTCTCATCCTCTATTATGCCTCTCTGTCTCTAAGCAACCTTGCCTTTTTTGTCTCCAGCTCTACAAGACTTGAATTTTCCTCTACAGAGAATATCCTAGAAGTGTTGATGCTAAAAAGATTGTGATTTTTTCCTCCGTATCTTTCAGATTCATGTCCCTGTTTCATAGCCTTATCGTTGACCACTCCACCACTTTATTCTTGAGTGCCAACAGAGAATCTCCCAATTGTTTTCATGTTGGAATCTCCAGGTCCATGTTGTAAGGAATCCACTCCCTCTGAACTAAGTCAACAATTTTTTTGTCCCCAACTAGATCAGATTAAATTTAAACGAAGAAGGTGGAGTGTTCTATGATTTTATGAGTTGGAAAATATGATTATGAACTGAACCCCCTTTGGTTCCCACCTAGCGTCTATACATGTCCAATCCTATTAACATATTCTCTGCAATCAGAAAGCGATCTAAATGCTTAGATACCCCAACAATATCGGGTCTTTTATTCCGCCATGTGGGATTAAGTTTTGTTGGCTCCACATCGATTAGGTCCATTGATTGAATTTGTGTATAAAATAGTCAGAGAGTATGTCAAGTCGAACCGCGACTCCCCATATCTCCAACCTGCTTACAGTGAAATTCATATCCCCACCTATGATCTTATGATCAAGTTGTTATCCTTTATTATGAATCAACTAAAGAACCGATTCCAATATATTTGTTTCCTGTCATAAGGCCCATATATGTTCAAGATTGTAAGTGCAGTGTCCAAGCCCTCGCACCTAAACAACATGCATAAACTTTATTTCACAACAAAATAATTTGTTAAGGAAAGTCATGTGCACCAACCCATTAACAGTCCACCTAAAAGGTCGTTGGCATCTACCCACTGAAAGTCCCATTTGCTGAGCAAATTTTAGAAACTCCCCACAACCAATCTCCCTTACTCACTAGTTATTGGGTAAGGAATATGTATGGATATTCTTTTCCAAATAAACTATGAAGGGATACCCAAACCCCTTATCTTTAATGAGAGGATTTTTGTCATGAAGCCCTTGACTTGGGATATGAATCTGCAAGAGCCCAAACAAGTGACTTTTGTTTTCCTTGCAAAATGTATGTTATTGCCTTATTCTGAGCATGGTTCATTAGAGTCTTCCTGAATGTACCTCCCCTCCCCACTATCTTCCTGGTATCCATATCTCAATCCCCCAACAAGAAGTTGTCATGGATTCCTATCAAACCTTTTGAACTGAGAAGGTAGGAATTCCTGGCAAAATTCCCTTGTGAAGCAGAGACTTGGTTACCAGAGAGGGAAGGACCCTCCTCACCACAATTAATTAGGGGTTTATAAAATTCCCCAAACCCAACTATAGGGTGAACCCCAGTGGGATATGGCTTAGCGAGAAGAGGGTTATCCAACTTCTTAGAGCCTTCCTTGTTTGATCGTGCATTCAAAATGAAACCACCATCGACACTGAAAGTAGCAATAGGTAGTGAAGTATCAAAAGAATGCTTACTCGAATGAGAGTTTACTGGTACCAAACCCTTAGGAGAGCCATTTCCCTAGCTACCTATGGGACACATATCCTTCCATTGTTTTGCTTCACGCAAGTCTAGAGTGTTTGGTAGGGGCTCGGAATTTATTGCTCTCTTGGGAGAAATTATACTGTCAAAATTATTTAGCAATTTCTTCGTCAACACCCTTCCAGGTATCAAGACCATAGGTCTAATAGTCCCCACGATGAGTCCCTTATATGGCATATCTCAAACCCTCTAGGGCTCATCTTTTATCTACTTTAAACCCTACAAAACCCTTCTTTATCTTCCTTTAACACACTTTTGACTATGAAATAGTTACTTGATATTAATTAGCTTATTAGACATAATTAGATTATTTTTAGTTATTTTCTTCTCTATAATCATGGCTACATGTCATATTTGTTTGCTAACACTTTGCTATGGTTTGAATTTCTTGTCATGTGTTAAGATATGGATGAGTGTAGGTTTTCTTTCAAGGAATGAAATGGTTTCCAGCTTCCCAATGGTTTGAATGACACATTGCAACAACTCATACATTGAGTTAAGGAAGGGACACATGAAGCTCAACATTTGAACTGATCCATGGAATATCTAAGATTAATTTTAGAAAGTATCTACCAACTCCACGAAGATCCTAAGTGTTGGTTGAAGCCACTACATGGAACATATTGTTCTTTATTCATCCTTGCATCCAACACTATGAGGGAGATGTGGGTGTGCCCTAAATTCATATTTTGGATCAATTACAACCATATTTCATCCCCCTGCGACTTGGAGGGTGAATTGGCAACTGCTTAGACTCTTCTTCTCAGCCAATTCGATGGGGAATATGGGAATCATGTTTTATGTGTTTGATGGAAGTTTTAGACTTAGTTTAGAGTTTTCTTTATTATTCCTAAAATAGACTGAGACATTTTTCTATATATTGTAAAGAGAATGACTCCATAGCTAGTGAAGAGATACAATGTAAAAGATTGGGGGTTTTCTTGAATAAAGAACAAAGTGCCCAACCTCTGCAACATTTGTTGGTCATCTCTTGAATGTGTGAGTGTTGATTTTAATTTGCTAGTATCATTATAATATATCCCAAATCCATGCTCTCTAGAGGGGGCTCACTATAGAGAATAGGAGTTGTGGATCTGTAGATAGTTGTCTTTGATGTATATTAATTTTATTTATTTTATCATCTAGTTTTACTTTGTTGCTATTCCATTTCATTTACAAGATGTGGATCTATAGATTATTTCTGTAGGTTACATGTTCTTTTTTATTCTTGTAGCTTAAATTGTTTTATATGTTCTCTTTTACATTTACTTGTTAATTCATGATCAAATGTAAAGTGTAGATCTATGCATGATGATAAATGATAATAACAATGGTCAAACATACCATGGTAACATTATGCATTACCTCGCAGTGCCAAGGACTACTTGAACTATCACAAGCATTCATGTTAATTCAAGTGTGTTTACTTTTCCACAAGTGTGGTGTGTTTTGATTTCCCTCAATGCAATTTCTAATTCAAATTAAGTTGTATCGCAAATATACCAAAATGGAACATTGTTGCATAAAGATTCAATCCTAAGGATCATATAATTGAATGCAACACTTATGTATAGAGTAGGATATAACTTAGTGATGTGTTTCATTTCCACAATGTCACTTCGATTTTTAGATTAATGACGTATTTTTCTTCTTGTAGAAGAATATTAGGAAACTGGTGCAAGTTAAGAATTTGTAGCATGCACATACAATGCACAACATATCACAAGAATATTGGAAACCTTGGTTGATATCATAAAATGCATGTGTGTTCCCGATTAAATAGAAAACATATAGAAACATTGTCAGCTCGACAACAAGAAAGCTTCCTGGTCCTGAACTTCACCATTCTTAGAGGGAATTGCAATTTAGTTGAGCATAATGGTGTGGTAATCTGAGAGAGCTCCCTCCTATAAATGACTATTTTGCAACACAGGGTGAGTGTGTAAACCCTTAAGCACCTTCTCGGGATTTTCCAAGACATTAGGGGATCTTGAAACCTTATGAATATCCACCCTTTTTTCTAGGTTATAAAACCTCGCTTTCCTCAAACTATGATTTCTAATCAGACGAGGCCTACCTTTGAAATTTGTAGGGATGAAGTGGCCCCCTTCTTCCTCTACCAGACCTTCTTAACAAAGTTCTTAGTGAATTTTTTAATGACATGACCAACACCATGTCATCTAACGCACTAGAAGAAAACATTCACATAATTCAAGAGTTGAGTATACTCCCGATCACCCACCTCTACATCGATGCTTTTTGCTCACCCCTCTGAGAGTGTTAAGGACCTGAATAGATCTACCAATATAATCACCACAAATACTGAATACACAATAGATCCACAAAGCAAGATAGAAGAAACCACACTTTATTACTACCAAACCCTTGAGGTAATATAAAATGTATGCAGAACAGAAATAAAATGCTAGTAATGGCAGAATAACAACAATATAACCAGAGCATTCACCATAATAACACTGAAATGATATACATGGCAAGCTGAGGAGGCGTGCACAGGCCAGCGTGGCGAAGGCCATGTGATGGATCCGTGCCAAGCACAACCGCTACTCCCATGCATTTAAATCCCCCTACAATGTCTGAGGCACCATTAAGCCTGGTGCGTCTCCCTCCTCTTGTTGTCCCCTCGATGGCTGATCTCATTGAAGGCACCATTAATCTTTGCATGCAGCTTGGCCTTCATCTCCTCCAGCTGTGCAGAAATGGCTCATTCCATCTTTCCTCCTTCTTGGCACTCTCCTACAACTGGTTCCTCTCCAGCCCTTCTTTGTCCACCTGGGGATTTCCCCTCAACCCAACCATCTCCCTTGAGTCGTCAGAATGCCTAGGCAAAGAGGCAGGCCAAGGAGTGGCTCGCCCTGGTATCCATTTCGGCCTTGGGTGCCTACACCTCCCCCTGGCTCGTCCTCCTTGCACTCTTCACTTTCCTCTCACTCCTCTCACTCCTCGCAGCTTGAACTTGAACCACTCGCCACCTCTTCTCCACCTGCCTCCTGACTTGAAGGTTTGGTTCTCACGGACAACTTGTTGGGCTTACCCTCGGGACCCATCCTGGACAGGGCCTCCACTTCTCGAGCACCTCCTGAAGTACCCCCATTTTCCTCGGCCAGCGTACCTGCATTGGTTTCAGAGGCCTCCCCCACTTGCCCACCCTTGGAGGTGCCACCTTTTCTACGGGAAACCCAGCACATGTCGCACTCTTTCTTCGACTCCATCCCAGACTCGCAGTTGCAGGACAACCTGGCCATTCTCTACGGGCTGGTCTTCGAGCTCCGACAAGGCATGGAGGATCTACAATTCCAATTGCAGCTACTGGATGGGAAGACCTCTGCACTCCTCCATATCCTCTCCTCCTTCCAAGGAGCAGCAGAGCATGCTCAAGTAGAGACTTTCGGTAAGACCGAACATGCGCTTCCAGCAGAAGGTGGTGACTTGGGGCAAGCCATGCACGTGGACAGGGAGGTTGCAGCAGCAGTGGGTTTACATGCGCCCAACCCAGGGGGCGACACATTTCCGGACGCTAGATTGGATCGGGGTAATTCGAAGGCCGACACACAAATGGAATGGAGAGGAACACCTGTCAAAGAGGAGCCCTGGGACGGGGCAACCCACGCCACTTGGCCAAATTATAAGCCAAATGTATGACCACTATTGGGATTCTACTCATGCTTTTAGTTTACTACTCTCAGCTCTGTATACAGTTTTTACTAGTTTGGTAGACATTTAGACCATAATACCGATTGTCTGAACTGGTTTCCCCTTGGGGCAGTTTAGTTATTACAGTACAACAATTTTGAACAATCTGTAACTCTGGTTTTGTTTTTGGAGGCTGTTTATATATAAAAAAACACTCTTACTTACAAAAAAAAAAAAAAAAAACTGAAATGATATGAGAATAATAACAGAAATAACACTTTGAATCTGAAAGCAATATAGAAGAAACCACACTTTATTACTACCAAACCCTTGAGGTAGGGCAACACCATACAATGGATCATATTATGGAAGGGATCCTCTCCTGTTCACTTGCCTCTTCGAGGGGGCATCCTCCTATTGAGCTACCGCTCCAAATACAATAATTCTCTTCATATCCCATTACATTGCTTGAACCCCTTTATATAGTACTACCATCACCTAAGAACATTCTAGAGGAGGAATCTTCTAGAAGTAGAACCTTCTACGAAGTCCTCTTACATTTATTATATCTAATTACCCATTTATTATATCTAACTACCATAGTGGGCCTTATTTAATAATATAGTGGACCTAGTCCACTTTACATTGAATGGCCTCCACTATTATCACTATGGGCCCTTTTGTTGATGTTTGGACAACATCAGGAAGACATTATATAAAGATAATAATTAAATATAATATATAATAAGTAGATGATAATAATACATACTGATTTATTATTCAAGGGACACATCCTTTCATGGATGGTCACCATATGTTCCCTATATATGGAACACTCATAATTGTAATAATACATCGAATATCTCTCATATCTCATATGAAGAAAAATCAACATGGTAACAGAGGGAGACAATTTAGTCTATTGATCAAATTGATCAAGTTGATCAATAGACAGAAGGACATGCAACTCCTCGTGGTACCTTCAGATAGATCAAGAGACCTCAAATATATCTGTGCTATGCCACAACTATGAGGCACATCATTGATTCTGAGCTTTCATGTTATGAGGAGGAATCTAGTATGGAGAGATGCCATGATGGAGGAGTATCAGTCCATCATGAAGAATAATGTGTGGTATATTGTTCCGAGACCTGAAAGGAAGTCTTTAGTGACTTCCAAATGGATCTATAAGATCAAGCATACAATTGACGGAAGCATCGAGAATCACAAAGCAAGTTTTGTTGCTAGAGGATTCTCTCAAGTGGAGGGAATAAATTATGAGGAGACATTTGCTCTTGTTGCTCGATACACTTTTATTCGAATGATTATTTCCCTCGCAACATCCATGGGTTGGAAACTACATCAGATGGATGTGAAGACAACCTTTCTCAATGGAGAGATTGGGGAAGAAATATACATCGAGCAACTAGATGGTTTCGTCATACATGAGAAGGAGTCTCATGTGTGTAGGTTGAAGAAGGTCCTGTATGGACTCAAGCAGGCACCTCGAGCTTGGTATGCAAGGATTGATGKACACTTGATGAGTTTGGGCTTCAACAAAAGTGTTGTTGATCCCAACTTGTACTACAAAACTATTAATGGTGAGGCCTTGATTTTGGTCCTCTACGTTAATGATTTATTCCTCACAGGTACATAGAGCTTTATTATTGAATGCAAGTATGTGTTGGCCTCTGAGTTCGAGATGAAGGACCTTGGTATGATTCACTACTTCTTGGGACTAGCAATGTGGCATAGAACTGATGAGATCTTCCTAAGTCAGGGGAAGTACACAGTTGAGATATTGAAGAAGTTTGAGATACTGAAATTCAAGCCCATGGCTATACCAATGATGACGAATCTAAAGAAACTAAGTGTGTCTTCTTTCGATTTTGACAAAATTGATCTGACTCTGTACAAACATTTGATTGAATAATTGATGTATCTGGTTAACACCAGACCAAATATTTTCTATATAGTGAGTGCACTTAGCTAGTTTATAAGTCAGTTGAGATAGACACACTAGATTGTTGTGAAACATGTGTTGATATACTTCCAGTATTGATATGATATGGCAGGAATATATTGACTCTGATTGGGCAGGGAGTGCAGTGGACAGAAAGAACACCTTCAAGTGTTGCTTCACTTTGGGATCTTCCATGGTTTCCTGGTGTAGCAGGAAACGAACTTATATGACTTTGAGCACAACAGAAGCAGAGTAAATTACATTAAGTATGACAGTTTGTGAAGCAGTGTGGCTTCACAAGCTCCATGCTGATTTATTCGAACATGCGCTGGATTCCACCATTACTCATTATAGTAACTAAAGTTGTGTGAAGATCTCTGATAATCCAGTGTTTCATGACAAATCGAACCACCTTGAGATCAAGTACCATTTCATTCGAGACATGGTGCAGAGGAAGGAAGTATTGGTGTAGTACCTTCCTACAGATGAGCAGGTTGTTGATGTTCTTACCAAACCAAGATGAAGTTCAAGTACTTCTATGGCAGACTTGGCATGAAAGAGAATGCCTCCCTCACTGAGAGGAAGTGTTGATGTTTGCATCTTCCTAAGACATTCTCCAGATCGTACTACTCTGTGACTAAATTGATTTGATATGTGATGACACTTATCTGAGAAGGGATAAGTGGGGCACTTATCCGAGAAGGGATAAGTGTAGTTGGGCTTATAACCCAACGTCCCATGTGGAGAGCACATGAGGACATGTCAAGGGAGTTGACCCTTGACGTCACACACTATGGGAGTTGACCCTAGTGTTTCTAGAGGGTGTAGCCTGTAGAAGTCCACATGGAGTGACATGTGTGACAAAATTTCTTCAGATCGTACTCCTCTATGAATTGAGTTGGGTTTATCTGTGAGGACACTTATCCGAGAAGGGATAAGTGAGGTTGGGATTACAACCCAATGTCCCTTGTGGAGAGCACATGAGGACACGTCCCATGAGGACCCTAGTGTTTCTAAAGGGTGTAGCCTCTAGAAGTCCACATGGAGTTCCATGTGTGACAAACTTTCTCCAGATCGTACTCCTCTATGAATTGAGTTGAGTTGATATGTGAGGACACTTATTCGAGAAGGGATAAGTGGAACACTTATTCGAGAAGGAATAAGTACAATTGGGATTATCRCCCATCGTCCCATGTGGTGAGAACATGAGGACATGACAAGGGAGTKGACCCTTGATGTCTCACACTATGGGGAGTTGACCCTAAGTGTTGAGAAGTCCACATGGGAGTGCCATGTGTGACAAATATTTTACTACTATGGTGGTTTTGTACTACTGGCATAGATTGCATGTCTCTGGACAGTATTTGTGTACTACTATGGAAAGATACCTCCCTAGCTAAGAGGGAGTGTTGATGTTTCAACATCGAGCAAAAATTCTCCTAGATTGGGCTACAGACCAAGGGAGATATGATACATTTATCACAAAGGTGCACTTGTGATAAATGGGCCCAGACGTAGTCCTTCCTTGATCATGGCAAGGAATAATATGGACACGAGGTGCTTCAAGTGTTTTCCACATGTTAGTTAGCATCAAGCCGACATTCACTCATAGGTGTGTGCCTGTGGTGAAAGATCTTGGTATAGTCTTTGTCTTAGTCATGGCGATTTGACAAGGAATGATAAAGACTCAAGATGATATATGTTATTACGTGCGGACCCAAAGTGATCCTGAATTAATTAGCTCGGAGGGAGAGCCGCAAAAGGAGTTTCTCCTCGGTTCAGGTGGGAGAGAGATGTCTCCCAAGATTGACAGACAAGTGTCATGAGTCTAGGGTGAAGTTTATATACTTCAAAGACAATAGTGGCATGTTGCAGAATGTCTCCCTCGTTGAGAGGGAGTGTTGATGTTTGGACAACATCGGGAAGACATTATATAAATATAATAATTAAATATAATATATAATAAGTATATGATAATAATAAATAATGATTTATTATTCAAGGGATGCATCCTTTCATGGATGGTCACCATATGCTCCCTATATATGGAACACTCATAATTGTAATAATACATCGAATATCTCTCATATCTCATATGAAGAAAAACTAACACCTTTGCCCCCCCCCCCCCCCCCCCCACTACCTCTCTAGATATCTTACATAGAGGTCTAAATTCACCAAAACTTAGCCACTAATCGATGCACACTATATTTGTATGACAAATCTACCAAAAGGTTATGCCGAGATAATTCCCTAGATCCCATAGACATTTGTCATTCCATAGATCAGGGGGAAATCTTGGAAACTTTACCCAGATGGGAGTCGTCTTCATCACCTCCCATTGCGGGTCAAAACAAGGATGCCATAATTTTAATCTTAAAATACATGATTCACAAAACCACCAGGAACCTGAGAATCTTACTGCATCCTCCTATGAATTGAAAATGAAACTTAACTGTCCCTTCCTCAAAATATAGAAAGTCGAGCCATAGATTAACTTAGGTTCTCGATTACATTTTATCCAAACCCAAAGGATGACCTCCGAGAGTGAAAATCCAAAGAATCGTCCCACTATATTTTTCCCCATAAAGTTCACAACTTGCTCCATGCTCAAATCCTCATGCACAATGATTTTTACCTTCCCTTCCTTTCTCTTGATCAACTTTTTCCTCTACTTCAAGCTCTTTAATGCCTCTGTTTCCCCCATCCCTAGAGACTTGAGAACTAGTGTCGATAAACTATGGAAGTTCTAGGAGGTTACCAATAAAACCTGTCTCTGTAGTTTCCACACTCCAAGATTTTAACCACGGAGTTGTTCTTCGAATGAAGGAAAGTTCAAGGGGTTTGTTCTTACCTCCTAATATGGTCCACTTGGTGGTGAAGTGGCTATCCATTTAGAAGTTTCCACTAGGGTGAGATCTAGAGGACGATCATGATTTGAATGTGTGATAAACTTTGAATGTTTCGGGGATCATTCCACTAGCATTGCCGCCTTCTCTCCTTGTGTTTTCAACCCATCCATCTAGTAGACGTAAATGATATTGTCATGTCCATCTTTTCCTTTTGATAGTACCCCGAGATCCAGCGGGGAGACATAAACCCTATGAATTAATTTATCTGTTGAGTAACCCTCAGAGGGGCTTCCACCTTAGCATTCCTTGTGTCAGAACCTATTTCCACATACTCCACATAACCTTTCTTCTCGATTCCTTTGGTTGTTCCCTTCTCCATGTTTCCCATCTCAAATAATGTGAGTTGATTCTTAATTGTGTTATAGCATGTTGTTCACACCATAGGATGTTAAGCTTGAAGAATTTTTATACTGTGATCTCTTCATGTTTATTGGAATTGTTTAAGTGATATCATTATTTTTCTTTAATGGGTTTCTCCATTTTTTCTTTTTTAATGATTTTGCAATTTTTTTTTTGTTGGACATATTTTTTGTGCTCTCTCTCTCTCTCTCTCTCTCTCTCTCTATATATATATATATATATATATATATATATATATATATATTCCTGGGAAAAAAACAATAACTTTTATTTAAGAAAAATGAAGGTTACATCCTTAGACACTTGAGCACATCTCATAACTAGATCAAATAAAATTGTCTCCTTCTAAAATCAATAAGGGTATACAAAAACCATTCAAAATTAAATCAAGACAATGATCAAGAACAAGATATTAGAATGTCTAGCAGAATAACAATCGCAAGTTATATCTTAGAAAAAATCCAATCCCTGTGCAAGATAGGATGGTTAGCGCAGGCGCACACACACACATTGTTAAATTTATACCATTTATTAAATAACCTATTACATAACATAAATAATAATAATAATAATATAGTATATACATATTCATTTTAAGATGCCTAGGTGAATGCATCGCATACACACTTGGTAAAATATAGAATCTAAAACTTTGACTAATTGAAGGGTTTCATAGATTATTAATGTTTTGTAAACAAAATTGAGATGCAGTTGGTTCCAATGAATTTTAGGTATAGTTATACCATCATCATAAGGAAAAATAAAAAATTCAATATACAATTATATTTTATTTAAGTACAATTATAATATATAAGAAAAATAATTGTATTTCAAACTGGTAAATTTGAAAACAATCATAATTTCAAAAACAAATCATTAAATTTTACAATAATTTCAAATTTGTGAAAGGAGTCAACACTGTGAATTCCATGCATAGACTTTGACTATAAATTCAATGATAATAAAACCCTATAAGATAGTTTTCATAATGAGAATATCCACCCCTAAAAAATACCATCAATATGCAATGATAATAGGTAGTACAATTTCCCTAAACTATGATGGGTAAGAATTGAACCGTAAAATGGAATATATGAAATACTTACCCATCATAATTTCAGGTAGTTGATATTAACCATCTAAAAATTTCACCTACTCTTGACAGTGTGGACACCCGAAGAATGAGGTTTCTAAGGATCGGATAATGTTCACCTACATAGTGAATATTTTCCATATCTACAACAAAACGACATTTGTAATAACCTTTGCCCCTCTCACACAAAGATGGATGGCTTGTCATCACTTAGGACATAAGTAAGGTATTGGAATTTCCACAAACACTCACCTGGATTAAAATTGACGGAAAACTAACCAATTAATTAACAAATTCAATAATTTATTCAATATAGTCCAATTGGAGGAGTCGATCACTGGGGCAATCAATAGTGAAAAAGCCAGTCCAATTCGACCTTGAAATCTAATTGTTGCAACTCATGTATTTATCATGAATTTTAGGTGAGTAGCTCCTTTGTTCGACTTGCATTAAAATTTAGCTTTGAATTCTTTCAGTTTTCATGATTATTATAGCATTGCAATGTGTAGAGCATATGATTTGAACTTCTATGTGTCTTATGAGAATTCATGTTATTATTATTGCAATTGCAAAATAATATAGTGCCTATGTTTTGAATTTGTTCAATTGTCGTGATTATTATAGTCTTACAATGTGTAGAGCATATGATTTGAATTTTTATGTGTTTTTAGGAGAATTCATGTTATTATTATTGCAATTACAAAGTACAGTGTCAATGAGACAATTTTTTTTTGTAAGAGTTATTCAAAAATAATGATTAAATGTCAAAAAAATCAGGCATGCTTTGCGCTTTTTTGGAGAAAGTGAGATGGTTTACTGGGTTTTATGCTTGTCTTAAATAGTTTGTGTTTCTACATACTTAATTACAATGTTTCTTTATACTTAATTACATACTTAAACCTTTAGATTTTTTACAATTTTATACACACTTAATTACAATGTTTCTATATAAAATTGTTTTTATTGTTATGTTGTTTATGTTAAAAATAATATACAACTTTGAAAATGAAGTTTGTTTAGATTGGACCTACTCTTTTATGTTCTTTTAATTAAATATAATGTAAAAATTTGAAATTGTTTTTTGTTGTTGTTGTTTATGTTGGACTTTCTCATATATGTTATTTATGTTAAAAAGAATGTACAAGTTTGCAAATGAAATATGTTTATGTTAGGCATGTTTTATTTTGTTTTTTATGTTAAAAAGAATGTATAATTTTAAATATGAAATATCTTTATGTTGCACCTATACTCTATGATGTTGTTTATGTTGAAAATAATGTACAAGTTTACAAATAAAGTTTGTTTATGTTGGAACTGCACTTATATCTTGTTTTTGTTAAAAAGAATGTACAATTTTAAAATTAAATCTATTTATGTTGCACTTTATCTCTTATTTTGTTTGAAAATGGGGTAAATTATCAAGTCTATTTACATAGCCTAACTTTAAGGGGATCAAGAGAGTTGAACCTGTGACTTCACTAACTTCGAGGGAGAGATATCATGTCTAGCTCATGACAACTTGGGCTGACCCTCGAGACTTGAAAACTAAATCTATTTATGTTGTAAATGAAATCAAAATAATGTTCATATTTTGTGAGATTAAGAACATAAAACACATGCATGTTTCTCACTATTTGTCATTGCACCATCAACCTAAGAAAAAGAAGTAGCTTTCAAAAAAATAATAAAAAACATGTTAGCATTATGTTAAATTTAAGTTAGTGTTGTATCAAATGTCGATGGTGTATATATATAACAAAGAGGTCAAATTAATGTTGGTGTTATTTCAACGGTTGGCACTATACATATCAAAAGTTGGCATTATGAAAAGTGTTTAAAACTTCCAAATTAACAAACATTAAAAAATAAACATGTTCAAGGTCAACATTATATTCAATGTCAGTGTTGTATTTTATGTCAATGTTATATCCAATGCGTGTGTTATATCTTACGTCGGCATTATTGTTGGTGTTGAAAATTGATCAAATGTTAGGGTTATATGTATCAAATGTTGATGTTATGGATATTGCTTAAAAAAACAAACAAACTCTCACTACTATTGTTATGCAAGTTTCCTTAAAAAAAGAATAAAGGGGCATACAAGCTAATTGTAAACAACACAAAAACTAGTTGTTGATTAATAACAAAGGTTAAGAACCATCTTATATTCAATTTGTGAGTATAAAAGTACATAAAGCAATGACAATATAACATGCATAGGGAAATAACTGTTGATTTTTCACTAGGCTAGGCTCAAGCACGGAGTTTATTCCAATTTTAGCATTTTACTTGAGCCATAGACAATTGCAGTTACACCATAAACAATTTGTTGCAGTAACCAAGATCACAAGAAGAAATACCATGCACAAGTAGACAAGAAGTATCTTGGGACACCCTTCTCAACAAGGGAAGTAAACCCAGCCAATCCTTTGCTATATTCTTCAAGAGAGAGACCTCCCACACCATAAACCTAACACACAAAAAGGTTCTCAAAAAACCAAGAAGACTAGCACCCAAGAGAGGTGCACACTTTAGCCCTAGAACACGTACTTGCTAAAATTTCCAAACTCACATGTGTGTTGTGTTTCCTCAATGGGGAATTCACCTTTATTTATATTATACTTGACACATCAAAAGTGGTGTCTATTGGCACAAAAGGGCCGACCTCAATAAATCAAAATATCATTAACAATTACCATATTAATTATCTTTTACATTAATTATCTTTCACTTTATGGTGGGGCCAACCTGTACCCTTTACATCACAACTAGGGTTACATGTAAGTCTGACTCTTAGAAAATATAGCAAGGGATATCACACACCCACTAGTGCTCAAACACTAGGGGCACGTCAACCTGTGCTCAGCCACAGGGACGTCCAAGTCAACAAATCTCTATCTCACTGCGTCTCACAGAAGAATCATCAAGATACACACTCACTAGTGCTCAACCAATAGGATCACATCCACCTGTTCTCATCCACATGGACATCCTACTCAACAGATCTCTATCTCATTGAGTCTCACAGGAGAATCATCTGGAGTATCACATCATCTCAACTCTCTGCACAGAGGAGAACATTAAACCCACCACATGGGCTCCTTCACCCTTCACAGGGGTACACATCGTTTCATCTCAAACGATACACCCATATCATGGGAATATTCCCTTCTCAGGGGAACACAACGTTTCATCTCCGTCTCCGAGAGAACGACACACCCAACTCATGGGAATCTTCCCTACACAGGGGCACACATTGTTCCATCTCTGTCTCAGAGAGGAACTACACACCCATCTCATGGGCACACCCAAATCATGGGCTCTCTCTTAGGTCGACTCACTTAGTCTGTGTCCTAGAGGATGTCTCACGCAGTTGTAATCATCAACACTCCCTCTCATCTAGAGAGGAATTCTCCACCAGGCCAAGTCTCTCACGGAAGTACTCGAAATTCGTATTGGCAAGCAGTTTGGTGAAGATATCTGCAATCTGGGCACTAGAAAATATAATTTCTTGATTTCTTATTACAAAAGCATAACGCCGGCTTGGTCAATAAGACCAAAAGAATAATAACATCGGTCTTGTAGTTAAGGTCACTACAAACAATAATTTTCATGAATTCATATTACAAAAAAATAACGTCGACGTAGTAAATAAATTGATTACAAACCCAAATACCTTGTATTTGCTTGTACAAAAAGTCAAATCCATTGCAGTATATTGTTGTGCTCATGTATAATACTATGTTCCACTTGCCATCTCATCATTATCCCTAGTGTGAATATCCTCTAATTTAGTATGAATATATCCATATCATTTATTTCCAACCTATTACACTTCAAATTCACTTCAATGCACCTCATTTTTTTCGTGAGATGTGACCTATCATATGAGTAATTTTTTTGCATATCTTGATGATGTTAGAGCTTAGAGTACCATGATCAGATGTGCCACCATGATTATTTGTACTATTGTATTATTGATCAGCCAAAAGTGACCTTCTTGTACCCATGTATTGTATTGGACCATGCTTACATGATCTATGCAAAAGTGTTTTCTACCTAGATGGTATCTCTAGACCCTTTGCGGTCAGTCATGGTGTTTCCTCTTAGTCCCCATTTCAAGATATTCCTTTCTCTTATGTCTTATCTTACTATCCCTTATAGGACATTAAGTTTATCCCAAGTAGGTCATTTATGGTCGGGGTAGGTACACGAGGGTCTTGGGATGGATCTACTAGGACACATGACCTAGAGAACCTCTAGGATTTTTCACTCCACTCTATATAAAAGTGTTGCTCATGTTGTAAAAGTTGTTATACCTATGGAAGAAAACATATTTTTATCCCTAAGCATGGATCCCCTTTATGTATTTTTCACACTTTGGCCATGGAATCTTGGAGGTAACTCTACAGTTGCTCATGTAGTTTCACAGTTCTTAAGGAATTCCACAAATCCCAAGATACTGGTTACATATCCCAAGACACTTTGGGGATATTATTACACACATGGGTCTTCACTTGACATGCCATATCCTATATCCTTGAGTGATCTATTCATTCATCAATTTTGAGGCATCTTTCACTTGATTTGAGGGCCAACCCCTTTGGAAGACCATTCTACTAATCATGTTGGCACGTGTGGAAACCTTCTGACTTGGAGAGAGTCCTTCCATAGTTTTTTGAGGTTTGTGGCATAATGTGTGGATGTTCTTTCACTTTAGAGACTTCAAATTTGGATGTTATATCTTATTTGGAAGATTCTTCCTCTCTTTTGGACCTCATTTATTGTACACATGTGGTTGTTCTATGCTTTGAGGCTAGACGATGACATATTGTTGGACTTTTTTTCATTGGAGGAGCATATTACCATGTTTTTAGGGTCTTCGCTTGCATTTAAGAGAGGTGTTGAGGCTTTTTGGACCCTAGTCGACCTCCTTTGTTAGACAAACTCCTCTTTTAGAGGAATTGTTGTACATGTGGCACATCTTTATTGTATTTTGGCTTGGTCTCTTTTAGTTAACTAGAAGACAAGTCAATTTTGTAATTCTCCTATGATAGATATAAGGAGATAGAAAACATAATTGAATGAGAAGGATGATGAAGCCTCCTCTATAAATATAGGCTACTCCTCTCATTCCAATTTGTTGTTTTTGTTTGCTACTTCTTCGAGGATACATTTTTGTTGAATATCTACCTATTGAGGCTTTGGCGCCAATTCTTGGAGCTCTCCTCTCTTGGTTTATTTTGGTGAATTAAATATTTGTTGTGTTTGCTCAAGACTACTACAATCTTTCAAGATCAATCCATTTGAAGGGCAAGCCTACCACTTGTAAGGAAAATGTTTTAGGGAAAAACCCTTCCTTATTCCTTTGTTAGTTTGGTAAGTTCTCAATTCCTTTCTTTGATTTACCTCTGGATCCCTACCAAGGGTATTTAGTATTTTTATCAATCTATAATTGATCATGTTGGTAAAGGTGCTTCCTTTGGGAACCCCTTCTTGTAGGGCCTTGGTCTACATATTGTATCTTGATTACATGGGAAACTAATTTACCCCTAATGTTCTAGTCTCTTAGCCCTAATACATTAAGATACGATAGACCAATTCTAATATGGGCATACTTCTTGACCCAATAAGCCCTAGTTGGAATAAGGCATGTTTCTTCTCCAAAAAATGAACCATTAAACCCCAAAATTTGAATCTTTTATTTTTGTTTAGAAATAAATCTAATGGAAAATCAAAGAAAAATCATAATTTGGATTTCTTTTGTAGTCTAGTGCAAAGTCCATTATTCATTTTATTTCCTAGACTATTTTATCAAGGGTTTGTGCTTCATTTCTTATCTTTAAACCCATGGGAGGAAAATCATCCTTGTAATATTGTGCTTCAAGGATTTATTTATCTTGTTTTGGGTTGATTTTAAGTCTTTTTCAAATCTAGAAATTGCATAACAGAAATAAAAATCATATTTGAGGAAACCCTAGAACTAGGTTTTATGCTTAAAAGTTCATTTACATTTAGACCTAGCTTCTATTCCATTAACTATAATATTGTTACAATTTTATCTTACATTTCAAGTGGTGAATTTCATCTCCAAGTTGCTTCTAATTGCATATTATTCATTTGGAAATTGTTGGGTGAATTCTAGTGCTAACGTTGGATAACCTAAGGTGGAATTCACTCTTTTCTTTCAAGTTCATATTTATTACATTTATATATCTATTGTGAGCTTGATCCTAACATATTTGGGTTGTTTATTGGTTTCATATCTCAATTCCTAGCTAAAACATCCAAGATGTATTTCATATAAGTGGATTTTTTTTTTCTCTTGGATGGTTTATTCCTGACTCTAAATATGGAATTCTGCATTTATTCATCATTAAAACAGATTTGGAAGTGTGGGACAGACTTAATCTAGTCCTTATTTTATCATATGAATGATTGGAACTCAAAGAACACATTGAACAATCAATTTATACTAGCTGATTTCATTCATAGTGCTTTGAAGTAGCTTAACATAGTTTATTTCAAGTAGCCTCGTCTAAGTTTCATTTATTGGAATGATAACCATTTTAATACAAATATGAAATTGTCTTTACTATTTATATTTAAAATCATATTTGAACACACATCCACTAGCTCCTAACTCATATCTCTTAAGTGGATAATTTGTGGTTTATGTTATTGATCTTAGATTATTATCCTAAGGAATTTAATCACTTGTTGGAATCCTTGTGCTTTACATTGTCATATACATTGTGGCTTCATTAAAGTAAATCATAATATTTCATGGTATTAATTAACTAAACCATATTTACTCATAAATATATCATTGGTAGATAGGGATACCCCCCTTGGCCTTTGGATCTGGCCTAAAGTGAAGGTGATATTGTACTGAGGTGAAAATGGTGCAATTCACATCTTTTTACCCAAGGTAGCACTTGTGGTTGGAATTTCCACTAGGGTGCTAGTTTAGGAAGTAACATTTTTGGCATTGTTTCCAGGGATAAAGTCCATTTCCCATTTTTTGTTGCGATTTTTCTTCCATGTGTATCTTGATGAGAATGTTGTGACTGTTAATTTAAAATATCTCATGTGGTGAATCCACATAAAAAAATATAACAAAGAGATACACTACAAGAAGAAACACCCAAAGTCTAGTTTGTATTGTGCTTGAACCTGGAATTTTCTATAGATGAAGAAAATATAGGCTTAAGACAAGAGAAGCTAATAATCAATTAGGACTTGAGTCTGTGCAAGATATAAGAATATTGTTGGTTGATAATTCAATTTTCCTTAATCAAAATCGAATGGTTGCTCCTTTCTTGAATGATTGTTACAAACCATTTGATTTCTCTAATATTGTTGGTTAGCCTCATGAATTTCCTAACTCATTGGAAAATATGTCTTTATTTCATGGTGATAATGTTATTAGTGCTAATGAACATTGGGATGCTTTCATGGATTTTTTTAGAACTCTTGTAATTGGACATCTTGATGTGCTTTATAAATTCTTTTCTTTGTCATTGAAGAAAGATGCTAGACAGTGGTTTGTTGGATTGCATGATACCAAGTATTAACTCTTTTGATGCTTGTAGAGATGATTTCTTTGGTAGATGGTTGGAGAAAAGAGATAGTAGGTTTATTTTTAATAATTTAATGAATATGAAGAGGCATGAAAATGAAAATACAGATGAATTTAATCTTAGATTTGATAAAAATAATCCAAGATATCCCTCAAATCCATCATCCTACCCTAGCCACTAATTTGTATTATTTGAACTATTCCCAAGGACAATTCAATTTCTTTATAAATGAAGCTAAGCCAATTGATATAATGGATGCTAAAATAAAATCTAAGAGCATAGATGATAATTGGGTTTTAGCAAGGAAGTTGGATATCCTAACCCTTCCTAGATCTACGGTTGATCCTAACTCAAGAACCATCCATAATAATAAGCCAACCTTTGACTCTTTCACCACTATATTGTAAGGAATGAAGAGATTAGAGACAAATTTCATGTAAACAACTAATGCTTTACATAATAGGATCACACAAATCAAAAGGAATAAAAAAAAAAACATGTTTCCTCGTAGGACTGGGTATCGAGACCCTACTCCAAACCAAAGACCTCCTGCAATGTTCTAACCAACCAAAATCATTGACCATGAGCCTCCTTATTATTTCCAATCTTGTGGAGATTTCCATGAGGAAAATACTTGTGCAAGGTATTTAGAGATGGTTAAACCAAGTGCCCAAGATGATGAAAATTATTTGGATCCTTGCAAAAATTTATCTGAAGGGAGGAGCATGTTCCCCTTGTCCCAAGAAAACATGCAACAAGTTAAGGACAACTCCATAAATGTAGAAAGAACAACTAGAATATTTGGTGAAAGGACATCGAGAGAAGAAATCCAAAAGATATGAGGTGATAAATATAAAGGTTTGACCTACCAAAGAATAAAAGGCAACCCTCCTCAAGGATATTAAAAGGGTCCTGTGAAATTTCCTAAGAACAATACTCAACCTACAGAACCAAGTGTGAAAGGGCCTCAACAAGATTGTGCAATAGGTAATCCTTTTAAGCTAAAATTGGATGTAACCAACTAGATGGGTAATGCTAAAGTGTTTGTCCCTATAATTGAGCTAGCAATGATTCCTTTCATGAGAAATAATATTAAGGAATCTCTTGCATTGAATAAATCAATCAACCAAACCAATTTATGGATGATAATGAATATTCCCATGTTGTTATTCAATCCATGAATCAAGAAGGGAAAATATTTGTAAGCCACCGACCTTTCTTCATATCATTATTAGTCAATGAATTGTTCTTGCATAATTGCATGATGGACTATGAAGCCTCAACCAATGTGATATCATTAAAGGCAATGAACGAGTTGGGATTGAAAACCACAAGACCTTATAGAAATATATGTACAATGGACTCCAAAGAAGTTAAAGTGTGTGGCCTAATTAAGGATCTATATGTTAGATTTTCAATTTATCCGAACATCTCATTGTTAATGGACGTAGTTGTATAGATGTTTTGAATGTGTGGGGAATTCTCTTATATCGTAAATGGGCCACCAATTTAGGAGGTAGAATACAAATGGACCTATCTTATGCTACCATTCCTACTTGTGAAAACACTTTTGTGACTTTGCACCATGAGCAAACAGGGAGGTATCATGTAGAAGACCCTGAAGATCCTATGAATGAATTGGTTTTCTATGAGGAAGACTTAGGATATTATTTTGTGTTCACAACTGAAGTAGCTACCTAGGAAAATTTTGATGGAGCTAATTCTAGAATGGGTTTCAGTGTAGGCATTATGTTTACATCATCTTAGGGTGACAATTTTTTTTATGCCTCCTTCCTTGAATTTGAAGGGACGAATAATGAGGAAGAATATGAAGCTCTCTTACTTGGATTAAATATGGCTAAGGTTATGAGAATTAAAATTTTCAAAATCCAAGGTGACTCTAATTCAGTAATCCTACAAGTGAAGAATTAGTTTGCATGCAAAAAATGACAAATTAAAAAGGTATAGGAATGATATGTGGGGTACCATGGAATTGTTTGATGTGTTATCCTTAGAAGTTGAGCCTATGAAGTTTAATGATAAATAGTATGCTTTGGCATTTTCCGCTTCAACTCTCCAAGGTTATGAAGGCCTACCAGGCTTATTATGAAGGCCTACCAAGATGATTAAGGGCCAAGTGTTAGCTCAGATGATAGCTGAAGGAAATGAAGCAAATATTGGAATAAAAGAATAACATTGTTGTGTGATATTTCTAGTGATAGAAGAATTGGGGCAACATGATTGGTATGTTGATACCATTTACTATCCTAATAATCTTACCTTTGGTTGGGACCTTATAAAATTGAATACATTTAAGGTAATAGTTGAAGGTGTCCTTGTAAAGTATTAAGTTTCTTATCCCTCCATTTACTTGTGTGTTGTATTTACTTTATTGATTTCTGAATTTCAATTTTTTTTAGAATAAAGTAAGATGATGCTCACATGTTATATATTTTTTCTGATATATGGTGCTACTAACTTGTCCTTGGTTCCATTTCATTTATGCATGGTTTTATTTCTATCTTAGGGAAAGGGAAATGCACTTGTCTCTTCACCCTTCCCATGTATTTGACATCCATCTAGTGAGAATGTTTCAGGTTAATAGGTATTTTACAAATTCTAGAATTCTCACACACTCTCAAGATGAGCACATGTCCTCGAGTTGTAATAGTTTTTACACCTCATATTCACTTTAATGAACCTCATTTTATTTCACCAAATGTGACCTATCATATGAGAATATTTTGTGCCTATATTGATTATGTTAGAGCTCAGAGTAACATGATCAAATGTGCCACCATGGTGCTTAGTACTATTGTATCATTCATCAACCATAAGTGTGACCTTCTTGTACTCATGTATTGTATTGGACCATGCTTATATGATCTATGTAAAAGTGTTTTCTACCTAGGTGGTAACTCTAGACCCTTTTCCACTGGTCATGGCCCGTCCTCTTAGTCCCCATTTCAAGATAGTACTTGCTCTTATGGATTAGATAACTATCCCTTGGATTTCATTAAGTTTATCCCAATTAGATCATCTATGGCCAAGGTAGGTATGTGAGGGTATTGGGATGGATCTACTAGGAAACATGACCTAGATAACCTCTAGTATTTTTCACTCCACTCTATGTAAAAGTGTTACTCATGTTGTAAAGGTTTTCATACCTATGGGAGCACACTTATGCCTAAGCATGGATCCCCTTTATGCATTTTTCAAACTCTGGACATGGACTCTTGGAGATGACTCTATAGTTTGTCATGCAGTTTCACAGTTCCCAAGGTTACAATTTCACATATCTCGAGGCATTTCATGGATCTCAAGTCACTAGTCACATTGCCCAAGACACTTTGGGGCTATTCTTACATGCATGGGTCTTCTCTTGACATGTCACATCCTGCATCCTTGAGCGCTCTCTTCATTCATTAGTTTTGAGACATATTTAACTTGATTTGAGGTCAACCCCTTTATAGGACCACTCTAGTAATCATTTTGACACGCGTGGACACATTTTTACTTGGAGAGAGTCCTTCCATATTTTGTGGAGGTTTCTTTCATAATGTGAAGATGTTATTTCACCTTGGAGACTTCACATGTGGACAATGGATCTTATTTGGGGGAACCATCCTCTCTTTTGGACCTCATTTACCCCACACATGTGGTCATTCCATGATTTTAGGCTAGATGTTAGCATCTTGTCGGAATAATTTAAGATTTTATGCAGTTTATCATGAAAAATGATCTTTTACATGTTCAACTCCAAAATCTGCCCACATGCTCAAATAAAGAGAATATAGATTTGAATAAACAATTCATAAGACACAATACTTGTTGCTAGCTAAGGTTTTTCAAACAGAGTAACAAGTTAAGTGGACTTGACTATGAGGAAAAACTCCATGCTCAAGTGCATTTGAGATATAGGAGTCTTAGGATGGGTGACATTTTATGTAATTCTTGGTTATCAAGTCCAAGTCTTGAACATTATGATTGACACTATGTAATTCATTTCACTAGTTTAATTGGTTTATTTATTTTAACAATGTTATTAAAAAATCTAGCACTTGTGCAAAGCCTTCACAAGGTGCTTGACTAGTCTAACACATGGAAGTATTTTCCATTGTCACCTAAGAAAGTACTTCTCTCATTTTAGTTAAGGATATATATCCAACACAAGGGATGTTTGTAACATCCCGCTCCGGCGCACTGAGAAAACTTATTATTTGAGGACACTTGCTCGCAAGTGATCTGGACTTTCTGATGTTAAAACATTTATACTTGATTATGATGCATTATGATAGACGACATGTTTTTTTACTATGTGATGTAGACAGGTGTTATTTGACTCAGTTGAATTGAGTGTGCAGGGTTTTTGACCTTGAGGATGCAGAGGCATCGGTGGAACCCCCTTGGACTCCGGATTGAGTCAGGGAGTGTGCTTTTGGGTTGATATGTTTACTATGATGTTTCATTTGATTTGATGATTTGATGTTGACATTTCTGACATGACTGTTGATGATGCAGGCTGACGATAGCTTGCCGACCAAACTCACATATGGAGTAAAGGGGCCACACACGATTTGCAGAGAGGTTGAGGGAGAGGGGTGGAAAACATCCCTGCCACCTCCTACTAGCACTCCCGCCGTGGCTCGAACTGTAGGTTAACGATTACCTAGTTCGAGAGGATCCACGATGCCGTGAGGGCAGACTGCGACAGTCACTCATGATGATTCTAAGGGGCGCGCAATAAGGCGGGGGCCTTATTCCTTAGAACCCTTAGTCTCCTACAAGTTCACCTGACAGAGTGTTGACTCCAGGGGTTATAGATGTCTACCAATCAATCCAGTTGGCGAGTGTCACCCTTGGAGCACGTGGTGCATCTTGAAGGGCACGTCGCATGAAAGAAATTCGAGAGGCGAGTGGCACCCTTGGAGCACGTGGTGCGTCCTGAAGGGCACGTCGCAATAATGTTGGATGAAGGAGTCAGCCTAAATGACCCTAAGACATCAACACCTGAATAAACCCTTAAACAATTCCCCTAACTAGGCGTCGCCGATTCAGAATTTGAGCCCTATGTAAAAAAAAAACATACTTCAAGACTATACATTAATATTCATTACCCCTATGATTTGCAACCTCCACCTAATCCAAGGAGTTTCCTTCCTTAATTTAATACATAAAACAATTCCTCCCTTAATTGAATTCATAAAGTAATTCCTTCCTAAATCGCATACATAAGGCCTTTCCTCATTCCCAGTAATAAGCTTGATAATTTACCTTTTTAGTGAAGGTACTACTACTTCGCCCTAACATAATAATCAATACATAACCATCTCCTAATAACAGTGCCATTATATTCTAGCTCACAATAGCTCTGCCATTCAAATAACATTAGAGTTTCATTTCCTACTAGCTAGCATTAACAATACAGGTGCTAATAATAATAATAATAATAATAAAAAAAAACCCCACTTAAGCTAATGTGAGTCTTCATAAAATGTGTAGGGTAAAATAAAGAGATTTAATAAATTAATTCAATTAGGAGGTTGTAAAGTTGAAAAGAAGAAATTAATTAGTTAACTAATGGGAGTTAAAAGAAA
>ML781346.1:258294-270767 GCA_009831015.1 Picea engelmannii | reverse complement strand
CGGCTACACCTATGGACCTGCACACCTGCTACACTTTGAATCAATGAACTACTTCCTATCTTATTGAATTCCAAGGTCACCATCCCACTTGACGCAACCCCTCCTCAACCCGCGGGTTGGAAGGTTACGTCCACGGGATCTTTCTCCTTCCACTGGCCCGAAGAGTCCTTGGAAATGACTCCTCTATTTCCCTTTCGGAAAATCTACACCCATAATTTACTTCGAGTAATTCCCCTTTATACTTCGGGAAATCAGACTTCGCACTTCCGCGAATCTGGTGGTCAAGCGTCTTGTATCTCTATCTCCGAAACCCCGAAAACCATTCAACGCTGACCCTTTCTCCTTACTAGTTCGTATTTCTCCTTATCATGGTTTTGGTGGTCGTGATGTCGAGCAACTCATCCCCTCGACTTCCGAAACCCGACTTACCGAACCTCCGATACGCTCACAATATTTGACCTTTCAATGGCCTTCCACTCCATCGGGACTTCGGACTTCGCGATGTCGCGAATCCTAATGCCGAGAATTCAGGTCTTCACCCCACGAAACCCCAAAATGGTCAACAGAGTTTGACTCTGTGTCGATAGTGCGTCACCTATCCACCTCCCGATTCTGTGGCCCACACAATCCTTTCGGCCTTCGGGACTTCGCGTTTCGTGGCTTAGTGAGTCCTAATGCTAAGATTACGGGACTTCCACTCGTGAAAAATCGAAATAGAAGTTCATGGGTAAATCCAATGGCTCTTGTGGCTTAGATCTATGGCTCTACTCCTCTTGAGCTTAGAAACTTTGGGAATACTCTCTGTAACTCCCCTGCTACTCTGCAAGATCTGTTGACTCATGAGACTTCGTGAATTCTCCATGGAGAATTCCGACTGCCCATTTCCCTTTCCTACTCAAGGACTTCTACAACTTCTAAACAAAGTGTTTCTATGCGTGGAATTCGTCTCCTTGCAACACAACGTCACTATGCCTTCTATCGATTCTTCAAGACACTTGGTCTCCTGCCTTCCTTCGACTCCTTCGAAGGTTAAAATCCTTATGAGCTTCCCCACGACCTTGAGTCTTTCAAAAAACTCCTGCTCGCACTCCTTGCGGCAGACTTTCAAATACTTCCAAGTGTTGAACTCCTTTGACTTTGTGCACACCTGCAGCAGCAGTCTCTCAATACTTTGCTCAGGTATGCAACCCTGAGACTTTACCCAGCCTGTGCACTCCTTTCATGGCTCATGTGCATAGCTGCACCTCAGAGGAAATGAGAACAAGAGATATCTAGTATGAGCTTTCAGAGACAAACCTCTGAACCCTTTGTCAACGCACTCCTTGCGGACAATTCAACTGCACTCCTTGCAGGAACTCTTGCTCAAATAGAGAAACAATTGAAACTCATTTTACTTACTCTCTCTCTCTCTCTCAGATTTCAGGCATTCAACAAGAAATCATCCATACATAGCATAAAAGTAATTGTACAGCAGAAAGAGTAAAATAACCATGAGCATAACATTTAGCATACATACACGGAGAATCAACACAATGCCATTAATTTGAATCAAAGTTCTTTTCTTATTAATTCAAATCTCTGTACATGGGTGTCTTTAAATTACAGTTCTCCCTTCTTAGCTCTGTATTCTCTTGCTCATAATCTTCATGCTTTATCATGCTAATGTTACAATACACAATGAGGGTGTATATATCCCGTTTCCCTCTTGCGCTCTAAAACTGTCTAATCTAACATTCAATTCTATCTACCTTCATTAACTACTATAAATGCCTTCTACCTACTAAGGACAAGAGCGGATCGCTCAAGGTCCGTTTACATTTTACAAGTGTGCTCCTTCTTAATTATCTCATTTAAGATTGGTGCATTAACTTCAAGACAATTTCAAAATTTGTGTTGGGCGCTTGTCCAACTGTCTTTTGCCTCCACGCTGGCTCGCTTGAGATGCTCCTACATCATACTCCCTTGCTTGAAAATTTTCATGGGCTCCTCTCCATGAGCTCGTGCACGATCTGTCCATGCTTCTGGATCTCTGCTTCGTTCTCCCAGCTGGCATCTTCAATTGGATGGCCCTTCCACTTGACCAAATATTCAAAGTATTACTTTCTCCTGGTCTTCTTGCTGACCCTTTTGTCCAGTATGCGCTCCATCTGCGGCTTTTCTGCAACTGGCATCTGTTTTGTCCACTAGACCTCTGGCTGTTTATTTCCTGCTTCTGATTCCTCATCTTTATATGGGTACAAATATGCGATATTGAATATCGGAGAAATTCCGATCCCATCGGGTAATTCAATCTCATAAGAATTTGCCCCAAATTTCTTCAAGACCTTACATTTCTTGATTTTCTTCATCTTTAGTTTATTATATGTTCCTCTCGGGAACCTTTCCTTTCTCAAATGTGCCAGAATCAAATCACCAACCTCAAATTGAAGTTGTCTCCTATGTTGATATGCTCTGCACTTATATTCTTGGCTCGAACTTTGCAATCGCTCCTTCACCTGGCTGTGAAGTTCCTTCATCGCCTCTGCGAAATCTTCTGCACTATTGCTCCTAGTCACAATTTGTTATGAATCTCTCAATTCAGAAATTCCTCTCGGTTGCATGCCATAGACGATCTGAAATGGACTCTGCACTGTTCTTCTCTTAACTGAGTCATTATAAGAAAATTCCGCCTATGGTAATATATTGTCCCACTAGCTGTGGTGTTCTGTCACCAGGCTTCTCAGCAAGTCTCCCAGACTTATATTCACCACTTCTGTTTGTCCATCTGTCTGAGGATCATAAGTTGAACTAAATGACAAGTCAGTTCCCAGCTTCTTCCATAAGGTCCTCCATAAGTTTCCTATGAACTTAGTGTCTCGATCTGAAACTATGCTCCTTGGTAAGTCGTGAAGTCGAATGACTTCTTTGAAAAACAGATTCACAATGTGAGTTGTGTCACTGGTCTTCTGACATGGAATGAAGTGTGCCATCTTGGAAAATCCATCCACCACCAAAAAGATTGAGTCAAAACCCCTTTGTGTTCTTGGCAACCCCAATATGAAATCCATGCTAACTGCATCCCATGGCTTCTCAGGTATGGGAAATGGTTGATAAAATCTTGCATTATGTTTCCTTCCCTTCGAATTCTGGCAAATTCTGCATCTGTCCACGAATCTCTTGACGTATGCTCGCATTCCCGGCCAAAAATATGACTCATTCAATTTTGCGAACGTCTTGTCATGACCAAAGTGCCTGGCTAATCCTCCACTGTGTTTCTCCTTCAGCAGATTCTCCCTCATGGAGCATTTCAGAATACAAAGTTGATTACCCTTAAACAATAATCCTTCCTGGATCATGTATTCTGTCCATTGGCTTCTATCCCCGAGCATTGGATTTTCAGCTGCTTCATATGCCCCTTTAAAATCTGAGTCATCCATGTACATGTTCCTGAGATCATCAAAACCCAATGTTTTGACTCCGAACTCCTGCAATAGCAAACACTTCCTACTCAAAGCATCAACAACTTTGTTAACAGTACCAGAAATATGTTTAATCACAAAAGTGAAATTATGCATATATTCCACCCATTTAACATGTCTCTGATTCAACTTCTCCTGTTGAGTCACAAATTGCAGTGCATGATTGTCACTGTATAAGACAAACTCCTTCAGGATTAAGTAATGTCTCCATTTTTTCAATGCCTAAATAATAGCATAGAACTCCTTGTCATATGTGGAGTACTTCACTTTCGCTTCATTCAACTTCTCGCTAAAGTACACTATCGGTTTGTCTTCTTGACTCAAGACTGCCCCTATTGCAAATCCACTTGCATTGTATTTCACCTTAAATGTCTTTTGGAAATCTGACAACACCAAAATTGGTTGTTCCGTAATCTTCCTTTTCAACAGATTAAAACTCTTCTCGACTTCTTCTGTCCAGTGAAAATACTTATGTCTCTTCTTCACTGTGTCCATCATCGGTGCACTAATTCCACTGAAATTTCTAATGATTTTTCAGTAGAAACTAGCCAATCCATGAAAACTTCTCACCTCAAAGATATTCTTCGATGATGGCCAATTCTTGATTACCTCCACCTTATTTGGATCCATCCTCAACTCATCTGCAGAAATAAAAAAACCCAAATAAATGAGCTTCGTCTTCATGAATGAGGATTTCTTCATATTTATCAACAGATTCTCCTGCTGTAACTTCTTCGTCACTGTAGCCAAGTGTTTCAGATGCTCTGCCACTGTCTTACTGAAAATCAGTATGTCATCCAGGTATACGATAACAAATTTTCCAATGAACTCCCTCAGGACTTCGTTCATCAATCTCATGAAGGTACTCGGTGCATTTGTTAAGCCAAATAGCATAACAAGCCATTCATACAACCCGTTGTTGGTTTTGAATGTTGTCTTCCACTCGTCACCTTCTCTCATGCGGATTTGATGATAACAGCTTTTCAAATCAATCTTTGAAAAGAATTTTTCTCCACTCAAGCAATCCATCAGATCATCCATCCTTGGCAATGGGAATCTGTACCTGATGGTTATCTTGTTGATCTCCCTAGAGTCAGTACACATCCTCCAGCCTTCGTCTTTCTTCAGACTGAGTACTGTTGGAACTGCACACAGACTCAAGCTTGCTCTGACCAAACCTTTGTCTAATAAATCATGGACTTGTCTTTTGACCTCTTCATTCTCTTGCGGCGTCAATCTGTACGCGGATTTGTTTGGAAAACTGGCTCCTAGTATGAGATCAATATGATGACTCACACTTTTGATTGGTGGCAACGAACGAGGTAGTTCGTCCACTACTATGTCAGCGAACTCTTCCAGTAGTTCCTGAATCTATTCTGGCAAATCATCTACTCTTGTGCTGGTCAAAACAATCTTTGGTTTCCTGACCACTATGAATTGTGGTTCTTCCTTCTTCTTGACCTCGTTAAGAAGTTCCTTCCCACTCATGAGAAGTACAGTGTTACTTACTTTAGGTTTCACCTCCTTATCTTTAATTGGAAGCAACATGTGAGTTCTCCCATTCTTCTCTAGGGTGTATGTGTTCATTCTCCCATCGTGAATCACATTTTTGTCATATTGCCATGGTCTACCCAACAATAGATGACAAACAACCATAGGAATAACATCACATAATATCTTATCATTATATCCTCCTATCTTGTATTCAACTAAACATTGTTTAGTGACAGTTACCTGATGTCCTTTTTGTAGCCACGAAACTCTGTATGGGCTTGCATGATCAATCGTCTCCAGCTCCATCTTTTCTACCATCTCTGTAGAAATGAGATTATCTATGCTACCACTGTCCACAATGACCTTGCATACCCTGTCTTTGGTTTTGCAAGCAGTCCGGAAAAGTCTGCTCCTTTGGACTGAACTCTCCACCTCCTTCTTTGGTGTCAAAAGAGATTTTCGCATCATCAGTGATCTTTCGCCTTCAGCATCTTCTGCCTCAACATACCGCCTCTGTGCTTCGGCGATGTGAGTCTCACCTCCTTCTTTCTTTTTGTCTAGACACTCATAAGACTTGTGCCCATTCTTTCCACATGTGAAACAAGTTATTACTCCACCTCTTCCTCTTCCTCTACCTCTAGTACGAGGAAAAACATTATTATCAACATAATCTCTTCTTTGTTCAGTATGTTTCCCTCACTGTGAGGTTCCACCTCTCTCGGTTCGAGTTTGAGGTTTCTTCTAGTCCTCCTTGGGTTTCTGATTTTTATCCTGGGAAACTGATTTGCCTTTGGGCTGAATTCTGCCTCGGCCTCTTTGACCCTGCTTTCGGCTCAACTTCTCTTCAACCTTCAGAGCCATATGATAAGCATCTTCCACCGTTTGGATGGTTACCATGCTCATCTCATCCTGAATGTCGTATCTCAGTCCATTCATGTATCTGGAAAAATTTTCATCATCACTTTCCCAATGACCTACCTTGATGTTCAGCCTATAGAATTCTTCAGTGTATTCTTTCACTATCATCAGCTTCTGTCTCAAGTTCTGCATCCTTCGAAACAGAGTAATCTGATAATATCTGGGAATGAATTTCGCCTTCATCTTCGTGATCATTCTATCCCATCTTTTGATTTTCTGCTTGCCTTTGTAGCGTCTGTCAGCTTGTAGTTCATCCCACCACAATGTTGCATGTCCCTTCAATCTTGTGACAGCATGCTTGACCTTCCTATCCTCTTCGACATCTTCATATTCAAAGTATGTGTCCAAGGCTCTAATCCAGTCTAGAAGCTCCTTTGCATCCAGATTTCCCTCATAAACTAGAATGTCCATTTTCTCTCTTGCACCCATTCTTGCAATAGCTCTAATCAAACGTTTGTTTGCTGCATCTTCGGCTGCAACTTCTTCTTCTTCATGTTCAACCTCAATTTCACTTTCGAAATCACTAAGATCCCCAGCACTGACTGTGTGTCTCTGTGTTGTCTCCATGTCTTCAAGTCTGGCGCGTAAGTCACGCATTTCTTTTTCCATGGCTGGATCAGTCATCTGCCTACCTCTTCTTCTCGGCATTTCCCTCTCCTCTGGTGGATCGGGTGTTTTCCTGTCCCTTCTCCTTGGCGGCATGGTGAATTCTCTTTTTCTCTGCTACAGAAAGCAAAGAAAACTTTATGTGCTCTGATACCAAACCTGACGCAACCCCTCCTCAACCTGTGAGTTGGAAGGTTACGTACACAGGATCTTTCTCCTTCCATTGGCCCAAAGAGTCCTTGGAAATGACTCCTCTATTTCCCTTTCGGGAAATCTGCACCCACAATTTACTTTGAGTAATTCCCCCTTATACTTCGGGAAAACAGAATTCGCACTTCCGCGAATCTGGTGGTCAAGCGTCTTGTCTCTCTATATTCGAAACCCCAAAAACCAGTCAACACTGACCCTTTCTCCTTACTAGTTCAGATTTCTCCTTATCGTGGTTTCGGCGGTCGCGATGTCGAGCAACTCGTCCCCTCAACTTCTGAAACCCGACTTACCAAACCTCCGATACGCTCACAAGCTTTGACCTTTCAACGACCTTCCACTCCGTCGGGTCTTTGGACTTCGTGATGTCGCGAATCCTAATGCCCAGAATTCGGGTCTTCACCCCACGAAACCCGAAATGGTCAATGGATTTTGACTCCATGTCGATAGTGTGTCACCTGTCCACCTCCTGATTCTGTGGCCCACACAATCCTTTCGGCCTTCGGGACTTCACGTTTCGTGGCTTTGCAAGTCCTAATGCAAAGATTACGAGACTTCCACTCGCGAAAACCTAAAATAGAAGTTCACGGGTAAATCCAACGGTTCATGTGGCTTGGATCTATGGCTCTACTCCTCCTGAGCTTAGAAACTTTGGGAATACTCTTTGTAACTCCCCTGCTACTCTGCGAGATCTGTCAACTCGTGAGACTTCGTGAATTCTCCACGAAGAATTCTGACTGTCCGTTTCCCTTTCCTTCTCAAGGACTTCTGCAACTTCTAAACAAAGTATTCCTATGTGAGGAATTTGTCTCCTTGCAACACGACGTCACTATGCCTTCTGTCGATTCTTCAAGACACTTGGTCTCTTGCCTTCCTTCGACTCCTTCGAAGGTTAAAATCCTTATGAGCTTCCCCACGACCTCGAGTCTTTCAGAAAACTCTTGCTCGCACCCCTTGCGGCAGACTCTCAAATACTTCCAAGTGCTGAACTCCTTTGACTCTGCGTACACCTGCAACAGTAGTCTCTCAATATTTTTCTTAGGTCTGAAACCCTGAGACTTTACCCGGCCTGTGCACTCCTTGCACGGCTCTTGTGCCTAGCTACACCTCAGAGGAAATGAGAACAAGAGATATCTAGTCTGAGCTTTCAGAGACAAACCTCTGAACCTTTTGTCAACGCACTCCTTGTGGACAATTCAACTGCACTCCTTGCAGGAACTCTTTCTTAGATAGAGAAACAATTGAAACTCATTTTCCTTACTCTCTCTCTCTCTCTCGGATTTCATACATTCAATAATAAATCATCCATACATAGCATAAAATCAATTGTACAACAGAAAGAGTAAAATAACCATGAGCATAACATTTAGCATACATACACGGAGAACCAACACAACGCCATGAATTTGAATTAAAGTTATTTTCTTATTAATTCAAATCTCTGTACATGGGTGTCTTCAAATTACAATTCTCCCTTCTCAACTCTGCATGCTCTTGCTCATAATCTTCATGCTTTAGCACGCTAATGTTAAAATACACAATGAGGGTGTCTATATTCCATTTCCCTCTTACACTCTAAAACTGTCTAATCTAACATTCAATTCTATCTACCTTCATTAACTACTATAAATGCCTTCTACCTACTAAGGACGAGAGCGGATCGCTCAAGGTCCGTTTACATTTTACAAGTGTGCTCCTTCTTAATTATCTCATTTAATATTGGCGCATTAACTTCAAGACAATTTCAAAATTTGTGATGGGCGCTTGTCCAACTGTCTTTTGCCTCCGCGTTGGCTCGTTTGAGATGTTCCTGCATCACCACTCAGGGCAAATCGCTATCTTAAGTTGTTTTTAAAAAGAACTTCTTGCATATTGTTGAGAAAGTAGAGACATTGCAATATGGCATTACCATATTACATTGTAATATGGTAATCCCATATTACATTGTAATATGGGATTACCATATTATAATGTAATATGGTAATGTGATATTACAATGTAATATGGGATTACCATATTACATTGTAATATGGTATACCATATCTCATGTATTTGTTTTTTAAAACTTAAATGACACGTCACAATATCAACTATAGTTTGTCGGAAGCCAATTTTTATTTTTAACAACCGTGGCAATAGAGATGAAAGTTCATTGCAATTTTCCATGGTTTTTCGTCGCACATACAACATCTACGTCATAAGTTTGGTCTTGGCATAAATTTTCGTTGCTATTGCCACGCTTTTTCATCGCAATTTGCTATGGTTTTTCATCACACATACATCATCTGCATATTAAGTTTTTGTCTTGGTATAAATTTTTGTCGCTATTGACACACTTTTCATCACAATTTGCCACGGTTTTGCGTCGCACATACAACATCTGCTTCGTAAGATTTTGTCTTGGCATAAATTTTCATCGTTATTGCCATGCTTTTTCGTCGCAATTTGCCACAGTTTTGCGTCGCACATACAACATCTGCGTCGTAAGTTTTTGTCTTGGCATAAATTTTCGTCGTTATTTCCACGCTTTTGCGTTGCAACTTTCCACAATTTTTTTTACATTGCAATGACATGTGGAGAGCTAATTTTGTCGTTGTTTCTACGAACACCTGGTTCATGGATATAGCGACGAAAAAAAGTCTTGGCTTTTGTGAAAATTGCAACGGATAAGTGTGGAAATAGAAACGAAAAACAGTCACAAATTTGGTCATATGTACTAGTGAGGAAATTTATATAAAACAAATGTTGTATAAGGAAAATGGATCGCACTTATTCTTTGTAAGGTTTTGCTACCAAAATTGTTTTGAATTTTTTTTTAATTGTGAGAGTTGGGATACCAAGATTGAAGAGAGTGGAAGCTCTTCCTTGCAAGGAAAGATTTGGTTGCTATTATTTCTAGTTTTTGTGTGTGGCCCCTTTGCAGTTGGCTGGGAGGTACCGGTGAAGTTTTGGGATTGGCAGGTAAGGGGTGAAGTACGCACAAGCCCCGTTTGAGGATCGTCAACAAAAAAAATTTTTGGGTTACAGTATTTAACGTTGGTTAATTTATTATCTTCAAGCATGTATTGTAATGAAAATTATTAAGATTATTTGTTCAACGAAGGATCGAATAGTAGACTATTTATTATTTTCAATTACATGAATGCATCGAATATGGTAAGAATGTGTTACTCAGAATCGTAAGATATACACCATGTACTATTTGATTTGATGAAATGAAATTATATATATAATATTTAGTTGTTAATTCATTTACTAGCATCGAAATTCTTAGAGAAACATTTTTTGTTTAACATTATTCACTTACAAATTCTGCATCCTGTGAAAAATGAATTGTAACCAGTTGCAAATAAATATATAATGTGCACTAGGGTCGAGCTTGTTAATGCATTTTAAATTCGTTTCCATCTCCTCTTTCTGGAAATTTAGATTCCTTTAGATTTATCATTGATAAAAAAAAATCCTTGAATAATGTAAAGCATTAAAATGATTCTTCATATTTGGGCCAATTTCTGATCCGATTAAGTAATGTAAATATGTTCCTTCTGTTTACTTAACCGTGCCACTGTTGATTGTTATTGTTTCCTCTATCTTCGTCTGGTAACACTTGTGTAATTTTCCTTCTGATTTATGCCAAAATTTTTAGAGAACAATAATTTTTTATCTGCTACTTCACTTCATAATGATTCTCTCTATAGCCACCTTATCAGGCCAGAGAGATCCTTTAGAGGCACTTTTCCTTTTGTAGGGGGGGAGGGGCCATATGAGCTTCCACCTTCACGTGGTTGGTCTGTTCAGTAGAGAATAACCTATTCTCGAAACAAAGAGAAGCTCATTAAGGTATGTGACAACTTAATTTTTTTCTAGAGTATTTTACATAACTAAATGCATGCTTATTTGCTTATTAATTATTTACTCATATAAAAATTTTGTCTTTTATGATTCATGCATGTCTTGGTGATGGAAATGCATCTCGTGGACAACTCTTATCAAGTTGTATGGGCTAATGGATTTGGCAAAAGGACAATGAAAAGGTAAGGGTTTTGACGTGTTTTTAAAAGTAGGCTTTATACTAGTAAAAGTTCACAATCCTCATGAATATGTAGATATTGATATATATGCCAAGTTACATGTGGTGTTTTTATTGTCTAATTTATTTGTTATTGTCAAGTTATTTGTCAAATTTAATGTGTAGATATTGCATATATGACAAGATCCATGTGGTTTTTTTATTGTCTAATTTATTTGTCCAATTTAATGTGTAGGTGGTTGCACAGTACATCGAGTGTACACTCTTTACCTAGCTCAAATTTCAACTATACATCTAGAACCCTAAAGAGGTATTTTAAATATAATTTTGGTTTACTTGCAGTTTTTTTATAAAGAAGTATAACTATTTTAGAGAACCCCCTTATACAAAGTCTTTATCCATATCCTCATTGTGGAAAATAAATTAGAAAAGATCCCTCACTGCATTCATTTCCATAATCCTAACCTTATTGCTATCCCTAGTCCAAATCCTAGTTCCTATTAAACAATGCATGAAGATAATCCCAATAATCTAGACCCCTCCTCTCATCCCACATGTTAGTGCAAGTATTATAAGGCTCCAAAGGACACTACTCCAAAATTCTTATTCTTATAATAATAATTCACATCCAAATCCTTGTACATAGATGAGAAATCCCTTGATGATCCTAGGGATAAACCAATATTTGGACACTTCTCCCCAACAAAAAATAGTCCCTATTCCAAACTCTATTGAAAAATATCCCTCATTACTCATAATGACGAATGAAATTTATTCCCCTCTCTAAGTCTCCTTTTTACTCATAATTGTTAGATCAAAGACCAACTTGCCACTATAATCCTTGAAAATTGTAACCAAAGTAATTGCATTTTCCATCACTCCTCACCCCTCTCCTTATCATTGGGGCTTTGTACAATATGACAGAACTCATCTTCTCACTAACAAACATTGTGGAGTCGCCCTTGTCATAGGGATTTTTCAAGAGAATGTTGAATGCTATGTATTCCCCTTGATTACTCTAATTTAATCTTGAACATATCATATGAACAACAATGAAATGATTTATAAGATGTCCATTGAAATACCTATCAACTCTTTAAAGATAACTAAACCTGTGAACTCATCTTTATTTCAATGCCATTTCCATGTAATGATCTGACCAAGACATCCTACGTAAATATCTTTCTCTCTTAGTTGTAATTCACATCCAACCATTTCATATGGTTTCACTTTCTCTCTTCCACACATTCCAAATGATACCTTCTCATCATTCTATCCAATCAAAAAAAATGAAATTCTTTATAATATGCTCATTGCAATACTTATCAACTCTATAAAGATGAAAAAAAATATGAACTCACCTCTTGCAATACCTCTTACTTATAATGTTAAGGCCCAACAAAACATAATACATAAATACCTTTCTCTTTCATTTCTACATCACATCAATCCATATCATCTCATATGGTTGCACTATCCCTCTTCCAAACTCTCTAAATAATACATTCTCATCCTTCCACCTGGGTGCACTCTCACTCTGCTATTCTCATTCTAAATCCCAAACCTCCCCAATGATTTTTAACTCAATAATTTTTTTTCTACCACACAAGAACTAACAAAATACATATTTGATCTATTATACCTACTTCCATAATTGCTTTCCCTTGTCCTCTCATTGGCTACAACAATAAGGTATCCCCTTGTTTTTATATGGCTTCTCTTTTCCTTATCTTTCTATTAGTTGTCAAAATCAACATTTG
>ML781346.1:186401-243735 GCA_009831015.1 Picea engelmannii | reverse complement strand
ATTTGTCAACTCAGACTCCGTCCGGGTTTCTCTCGAACACGTCCCGTGCTCCGCCTTCAATCACTTCCTAAATTGATGAAGTCTTCCAGTCCTTGTGCATTCACGCCACAACAGCTTCGACCTTCTCCTTCTCAGACTTGCTACTGAGACTCAAACCCGACCTGCACTCATCTGCAAGGCTCGAATAACTCGACTCAACTCTGAGCAGAGTGAGAATGAAAGTTCAACTGTTTAGCCCTCCCCTCGACGCACTCTATGCGGAGGAATTCGACTGCACTCTATGCAGGAATCTCCTGGCCTAAACAGAGAAACAATTGAAACTCATTCTCTCAGGTTACGAACCTGATATGAAATCACATATGCAGCATAAAGAAGATAATCATAGAAAGAAGCAAGTATGCAGCAAAATAACATCAACAACACAAAGAATTCAAACACAGCCATGATATTGAATCAAGAGTTCCTTCCTATTAATTCAATCTGTACATGGGGTTTCTTCACAAATTCCCTATCCTGTTCTCCCCTGCTCTCTATGCAAAAATGTTGATACTAATGCTAATGCCAATCTATTCCAATAATACAAAGGAGGGTGTCTATATCCTGTTTTCCCTCTCAAAAGCTAAATTGTCAAATCTAAACTTAATGTTCCTATCTACCTGCACTAAATCTAATCTCTCTGCATTAAATCTAATAAGTGTCTCTGTTGTACAAGGACGAGATCTTATCTGCTCCCGGTCTATTTTAGTGTACAAGTACGCCTAAATATGGAGGCTTTTATTTAAACGGTGACGCACATCAAAATGGTCAAAACCGTGATGTTGGCGTCACCCTGCGATCCTTTTTCCTTTTTCCCACATATAGCCTCGCGTGACGAGGTGTGGATGCTCCTGCATCATAAATAAATTATGTTTATGATCATATAACCATTTATATAATAATTATTGATAACAATGAATATCAAAATCATATATATAATATTATATTATGATTTTGCTCAATTAAAAGAGTTTATATATATATATGATGGGTAATTTAGAACAATATACATTAAGGTCATAGGTAGCGTTACCTCATCTTATATGTTATTGTTTTTAATAATTATAAAGGATATAGATAATATTCATGTATCTAGATTTGCAATATATGAACAATTCCTATCTATGTTATACAAATATATTAATAATGGTCATTATTGACTTATACCTATTTAGATTGGAAAGTAACATATTAAATCTTACGTAAATTATTTTATGGTAAGTGGTAAAACATATTAATATCATTAAGTCAATGAATCTCCTCTACCAAAGTTTTTATATAATGATTTTATTGTTTTGAATGTTAATTATTTTATGGTAAGTGGTAAAACATTTTAATAATTATTTTATAATAAGTGGTAAAACATATTAACATCATTAAGTCAACAAATTTTTAATAGGGTTTTTATATGATGATTTTATTGTTTTGAATGTTAATTATTTTATGGTAAGTGGTAAAACATATTAACATCATTAAGTCAATGAATCTCTACCAGGTTTTTATATGATGATTTTATTGTTTTGAAGGATGGAAAATTTGTGGGAATTAAATTTAAAACTTGTTATTGGCATGTAAATTCAATTGTAAGATCTGAAAGTTTAATAGGATAATCACTTGAGTGATCTCCTATTATCGATTCCTTATAAATTGTAATGATAAGTTGGATTTGACTTGCATAGAATGAGTATTGAAATTTTTGTATCATGTATCATGACTTGGTGAAGTAGTTGACTTGAGCATGGTAAATGATGTTAATTAAGATCATTGTAGTTTGTTTATTAGTGTATTATAAATTGCAGTACTTATATAATCGTCATAATGAGTATGTCTTAACTTGTGAAAAAAAAATATTACTTTCTCTATTCATTTTTGTTGTATTATTAGTCAAGAATATTACAGATATTAAAAGGACCCTATATAAAAAAATATTAAAATATTTATATCACTAAAAGTGTGTTAAGGTTATACTTGAGATTACATAGAAGAAGCGTTTCAGAATATATATATGTGTGTGCCAAGAAAAGTGAATGTATTTATAAGTTGAAACGGTTTCCTAATTTGCAAGTCAAAAGGTATAAAGTGGTTGATATATATATATATATATATATATATATATATATATATATATATATATATATATATATATATATATATATATATATATATATATATATATATATATATATATATATATATATATATATATATACAAAAAAGAGAAATAGTTTATCAGAATTTTTTGACGAAAACAAATGAATCTTAGTAATGAGAAAAAATGAAGATTCCTAAAACTTCAAGGAACTACTTTGCTTCAATGTTACATGCAATCAAAGAGACACTTGGAGTGAAAGATATCACTATTTCTATTGTTCCAATCGGATGTAATAATTATGTTAGTACTGAATTTTCTAACCAACTAGTGATTCCCCGGTCAAATATAATTGAAAAACTAGATTTGTGGAATGAGAAACAATATGATATAACCAATTTACAACTGAATATTCGGGATTATACCTTTTTGTTACAATTCATTGTTAGGTCTTTATGGAGCAATTTGGGTTCACCCTGGATGGAAACACTAGAGTCTTTCATCTTAAACACGAAGAAGAATTTTTTGACATTCTCCTATAAAAAGAAGAAGATAATGTTATAGGACGTTAATTTGGATTTAGATTCAATAACATGAGAACACCTTAAATATTTTTCAAAGATTATCATTCAAGATAATCAGAATACAATACAAAAGTTGCAAAAAGAATTTGGCAATGTTATTGTAGATAAAAATGAATAAATTTATCACCTAAAAGATCACACTCAAAAGTTACTTTCACAAATCAGTAAATCAAAGAAGCAGTGCAATAAAAAATTAGAACAAGAAAAGGACAATCTCGAGAAGAGCCTATCAGGAAAAAAAATCAAATAAAATTCTCATTTGAAGAACCTTAATCAAGGGCTACTAGAACATATCATAAAGTTAAAAGATGAGAAACATGAAAATCCATACATTAGAAACAAAATCGACAAGTTAGAGGATGACGAACTTGCATGCTTAAAGAATCATAATAAAAACCTACTTACGCAAATCAAAAATCTTAAAAATGATAAAAATTCACTGGAAAATAAGTTAGAACAACTTATCGAGAAGGAAGCATCAAAATATTCAGATGTAAAAATACAGGTTGTGGAAAAAGGAACAAATGCAGATCCAATCCACATCACAACTCAAGAAGGTGAAATGTCAGTTCAAATAAGGACATTTTCGAATGTTGGAGTACAAACGATGGAAACTCCAAGTGTATGTATTGATAGAAGTTCATCAATTAACAATGCAACATCAGTGCATGAAGAAAATAAAACTCTGAAAGTAAATCAAGAAAATGCTACAAGTACAATAAGAGAAATTCTTACTATAAATATGCATTATAGACATCCCAATCACTAAAGAAATCACTTTAACTAGTCAAAGTATCAATATTGCTTAGAACAAAAAATATTAATCTATCTTATGAAGAATATGGATACCAACAACATTGAGTCTCATAATAACAATTCATATTGGGTATCACATAAGGTAAAACATTCTACAAAGGATTGAATTAGGATGGTCAAATCCTTTTACAATTCCACAATTATACTCGGCACATAAAAATTTGTATCTTCTTGAATCATCCACCCTAACAACATCAAGAACCGAGAATCATGTGAATACAACACTAGTCAAAACAAGATATAAAGCCTTTCATAATTATTCTTTGAGGACACAACATTTCTAAAGGGGGAGACAATGTAACATAAATAAATATAAATATACTATAAATAAGTAATCAATAATCAATAATTAATAATGAAGAGACACATCATAATGAAAGGTCATGTCTCTTGATGAAAGAGCACCCCTATATGTGTGTGTGTGTGTGTGTGGCCCTCATTCCCATTTATAATCATATTATTCATATCCAATCTCACACATTTATATATATTGTTATTATCCACATGGATTTCTACATTGTACTCCAAATATTCTGGATATTAAATTGGTGAGTCGGATTTTCTTGTCACGAGAACCTATCAACAATTTGATAGAACATCTACTTAAAACATTGTTATCACCAAAAAAAATCTCACCACAATACAAGCAATGGTTGAAGACAATATCAACATAACACATTATTCAACACACCTCAAGCATTTACAAAACCTATTTAGCAAGCAAAACTATGCAAATAGTCATTGAATTTTAGCGTAAATTTACCAAGTCCTACTCGTGCACACAACACAAGCCAACACAACATTGAATGCGCAAATTGTGCAGCCTACGTGGAAGTAGAAATGATGCATTAATGTACCCGGTCGGGCCTCAACCACTTCTAGTTCGAAGTGTACCATGACAAGACCAAAAGATCGGCTCGAAATATTTCCTTGGGGCTATTGAAAGGGTGGGAAGTGCCTTCAAAGGGATCCTATTCACACTATGATAAAGTTAAGAAAAATCATGCATTGGTCCTATAAATACATGGCCAAGGTATGCAAACACGGAGAAGGAATGCATTGTATTGTTATGCTTCCAATTTACTCTTAGAGAAGCCATCTATTCTCTTGAGATCTATTTGAGAAAAAATAACATTTGGTAAGCTTCTCACCTCTTGAGAAACTTGACGAAGAAGTTATTCACCATTGTTATTCATAGATAGGAGAATAAAGCTCTATTTTTTGGGGACTCAAGGGCCCTCCCAAGGACGAATAGGGGATTCATAAGTCCCACTTTTCTCCTTTGGTGTTCTCAATTCAAGGATCACTTTCCATTTGGGTAGTTATTTATTATGTCAATTTCATGAATTTATTTGAGTTTGCATGTACTTGGCTTACTTCCATTTATTTTTTATTTGTTTTATCATTTACTTTCTTGTTGATTCATTGATCAACTAACCACTTCATGTGTTGTATTGCTAGTATAACAAGGCAACTAAAGGGATTCGTTTTGCTCACCCAAGTGACCAAAAGATCCCAACAGATTGGCGACCATACTGTGAACTTTGGATTAGATTCCTCCCCAATTAGACCATTAGAGATTTTATTCTCACTCCCTGGTGTTTGCAAGAACCAAAACCGGCCTAACCCAATCCTCAGACATAGCCAATCAATCTCTGGTTGAGAAAACTCACTTCAAATTTGTGTCCTACCATTTCTCTATGTGTGTGTGGGTACGATATAAACAGTCACACAGGCTGTGCATTTCACCTCCTCTATGTTCACAAAAAATGCGCATTGTGCACTACTTTCAGCAATAAAATCCACGCATAGGCACTTTTTTCATTAATTGTAAGAGATTTTGAAGTTGGTTTCACTAGGTAGTTGTAGGTTTATTTTCTGCACTTTGTGAAATCCACTGAAAATAGGTTTTGAGTTTTTTCTTACATAGGTACTTAGCCACACATAGACGTATAAAGGGATAAAAAAGAACCATACAATTTTTCCCTTTCTTTGTTTCCATATGTATGGTTTAGTATAACATTTGAACTTCAAAGTTAAGCTTTTATTTTACAACCATCACATTAAATCAAGACTAGGAGACTATTTTGAGATCTTTTAGTATGTTCTTTCCCTTGCACCTTTGAGTGATATGGGGGAATCAGAAAAAAATGGTCTCTTAAGAAATCTCCATATCATTTTAAAGAATCAATCAATCAACCAGGAGAGGCCAATACCTCTTAGTTTTATTTGTTGAAACATAATCTTAAAAAAATTGTAAGGAAAATACATGCCCACATGTTTGCAATCTTAGGATAGTTTCAACTTTAAAAAAAAAAAAACCTAGGAAGTTTTAAGGATTTGTAAGGGACCATACATGCCCACATTTCTGCAATATAGGGATATTATCAAATATTTCTTCGATTAGATAACATTCTAGGAATATTAAAAGATCAAAATTAAGGACCCACATGTCCACCATGCTAGTGATCTAGGGATTTTAAATTTTTTCAAGGATTGTCTTGAAATTTAGTAAGTTAGAGATAAACAAGATTTTTTAAGGACCAAGCGATGTTCACATGTTAAAATTTTACTCACTAACTTATTGAAAATCATTTGACACCATCACTTCTTGCACAAAAAAACATCTAACCACACACTCGAAATTTATATCGTATACTTGGAGTCATATATGCTCTTCTCCCCACACCCATAAGCGATCTCAAGGAATCAGAAAGAATTCGTATATATTTGGAAATTTTCCACACCATTTTAATCAACGAGGTTGTTTCATGACCCCAATCTCACAACTTATCTCAAATCCCAAAATAAATCATTAAACAACTCATTTTTAACCTCCACAGGAAGAGCACAAAGAAATTTGTAGTCTAAGTTAAGATCTTGGGGATAGGCATCCAAATAAATCCCCATTATCATTTTTCATTAAAACTTAGAAGTTGTGAAATAGGATACTAAATCCTCTAAATCAAGCATTCATACACCATAAGGTAGGGGGATACTCGTAAAGGATTAAAGGTCAATGTCTGGTTGTTTTGTGCATGCCTCCTTGGGTCACCCAAACCTTGGAAAGAATCCAACCTGTAACTCATTTCTTAGGCCGAAAATCTAAATGTCATTCTTGATGGAGGTAGCTTAGTGTCCAAATCTAGGTTTTCCACCCAGGTGGCGGTTATGGGATGAAATTGCACCTCAATTAGATTTTGAACGAGTATTGGGAAATATCACCAGTAATTTTGGTATATGCCCCCTTCACCCCTCATTATAACCGATTGATTCATACTTTCACTAGTTCATCTTCTGGTGGGTTCACGCCCCATTATTGAGTGCATTAGGAAGTCCCAATGTTATTTTGAAAGGAAGGACATTACGTCTTTTAGGATACATGCATCATTTTTCTTCCCCCACATGCACAAAACCCAAACTACCCTACATTGTTACTTGTTTAGTTGTTTTATGTATGATCATTGATTACATGCAGCTATAAATGACTTTGTCGAGATAGTCCAAAAATATAAAACGTGATTGTATATTTATTTCTCTCATCACAACTCATACACTTTTTTTCTAGTCGAGTACCATAGGGAAACCACAGAGTCCATGTTGGTCTTGACCCTCTAGTATCCCTTCCTCTTTAGAAATTGTCTCTCAAACCCTCAGCCACCATGGAAATACCAAAAAACCTACCATTTATAGCCCCATCATCTTCTTAATTTGGGCAAACTTGGCCCCCATCTCCTAGTTATATTGATCATCCACCACTCGCAAGGAATAAGAAGAGAAACATCCACTATCAGTGCCCACGACATGGGGTAAATGCTTGTACAAGTGGGGGCACTCATAGTGCCCACTAGACATACAATCAAACAAAGCATATATGTACCACCCATACATGAACTAATCACCCTTTCCCTTTTTGTGAACTCTATGGTCACCCATCTCATCAGTTCCCTGAACTCACTCCAAAGCTAGTCCAAGTAGTTCGTTTGGAGTGCATGCAACACAATAAACTTAGTAGTACTCATTACACTACTTAGACCTCCCCCCTTCCCCAACATCCACCCATTACTCCATCATGTGAGGTTCCATTCACCTCGACATCATTTATTACCCCTCAAATGGGTAACTCCCCTTCACACCCAATCCACCTCACAACTGAGACTCAATCATCAGATAGACTTGGGGGAACTTATTCCACATCTAGTACCACAATGTTTACTAGACCTTATCCTTGTAATGAAAATGGAAGTGTATACCCACAACCATCATGAACCATCACCATTGATTGGGATCAACTTACCCAAGCATGACTACCATCTTCTACCCCATTTCAAATACGGGGCATTGTTAAAAACAATATGATTTATTGGTGTATTATAGATTATGGGGCATCCTCATGTATTATGTCCTCATCGACTTCGAAACAACCAGGTTCTCCTACTCTTGTCCCATCAATGACTAATTTAAGATCCTTTGATGGTATACTATGTCCCCCCTTAGGTATCTTACCTAATCTCCCCATTGAGTTGAGAGGTAAGATGGTTTTGATCAATGTTGTGGTCATGACTGGTTCGGTGGATTACAATATTTTCTTGGGCTATGATTTAATATATTCCATGAATTTTTTGGTGTCTTCACTCTTTCGAGTCGTGAGATTTCCACATCAGGGACGCATTGTCACCATTGATCAAATATCCTATTTTGATTCCCCCCATAAGATTCTCATAATAGAATCTCACCTCATGATCCAAAATGGATTTAAGAAGACCTAAAAACCAAAGTTCTTGGAATCAGACAAAACAAATTCCATTGTGTCGGACTCATCGCGTCGATTTCATCCATATATTTTTTTCCAAAAATGGACACCATATGCGAAAGTTATCGTGTTCTGATCAATTTCCCAAACATGCAAAAAAAGTCAAATTCAACAATCAATAGGTCGTATTGTTGACATCAGTAGTACGTGGCAATGATGTCAACATGATTTCATGATGACATCAGCAGGGACATGTGGAAACACCAGGATGTGACATGTGTCACTCATTTTTGGCATTTTCAGGCTAAGTTGGCATAGTACGGATCTGACATGTGGACTGTATGGACACTGACGTTGAAGTTTGTACATTGATGTGACCCAATGACAGTCTGACACATGGAGGTACGGATGACAGGTGGAAGTGGCATGGCATTGATCGAGCGACTGACTGTACAATATGATAGAGTTACGTGGTGCTAGGTGGCAAGATCTGGGCTTGACACGTGTCATACGATGCTAACTGGGCAGATGCGTTGGCAGGTTGACATGGTGGTCCACTGGGCAATTGACTATGTTGGTGACTAGACTATATGGTCCAATCACAAGGTGAAATGTGGCACAATCATAGGGTGCCACGTGGCACCCCAGATTTGGCCAATAATGATTGGGTAAAAAAATTGTTATAGCCTTTGTGAGACTCAAACCGTCGACCTCTCCTCTGCCAACAACTTCACCAAAGAGCGCTAACCACCAGGGCACATGTGGGACTTGTTAATCCATGTGGAAAATATAATACTTGAATTTTATTTGTTGTGGATTTCGGGGGATAAGCCTGGTCGGCAGGGGTTAGCATTGGCCACATGAGCGCATATGACCAGGAATCCTAAAAGAAAGGGGCATGGACCGAGGTGCTTAACCCTAGGATTGGCCATATGGCATTCCATACGACCTGGAAAGGGGGCTAGACTGGAGGAATAGGGTGCCAAGACTCAACGTTTGGCCATATGGCGTTTCCATGTGACCTAGAGCCCGAATACAGAGGGGCGCGCACCTACATTTTCCCAAATATAGTTTTTTTAACCATATTATATAATTTTTAATGATTTTCAGCCTGATTTTTAATGGATTTTGGCCATTTTTGGGGGATTTGGAGCCTAAAAAGAGGCCAGATCTTGGGGAAAAGTTGGGATTTGATTCTCAATTCAGATCCTACATAAACCAAAGGTTTTTGTAAGTAAGAAAAGGTTCAGAAACATCAAAAATATGAAGAATTGTAAAGCCTAAGCCATTTTTATGCAGGGAAGTCATTGAGGAAGCGAACTTTGGAGGCCATTTCCGAGAGCTATGATGAACCTTTTTTAGTGTCATCGGTTGTGTTGGATTCTTGAGGTTGAACAGAACACATCCAGAACATTTTGTAATCCATTTGAGATACTTTTGATGTAATTTTTCAGCATTGAAGATTAATAAGAAATCCTCCCCCACTGAGACAAAGGCTTGAAGACGTAGGAAACCTTGTCGAACTCCGTTAATAATCTTGGCATTATGTTTTTTTGTTCTTAATTTTTAATTTAAGCTCTGTATTCTTTATGATGGTTGCAACATTCTTTCATTAATATATCCTTCCTCATTTAAATTTTTGAATGGTAATTTAACACATGCTTAAAACTCAACCAAATCTTTAAAAGATCATTTCAGATCACCTCATGTTTTTCACATCAAGTCCATGCACTATGAATCCACTGTCACTAGTCATGCAACATCTACTCCGCTTAAAAATGATCCCATTTCTCTAGAACCACCTCCTCACAACTTAGGCTTAGAGGTTGGGTGGATTCATTCAACCTTGGGGGCACCCATGCTTATTTCTTCCCCCAATCAAAAGAGAAACCATGATATCTCAACTACGTTTTTCTAGAGGATGAAGAATTATTTGAGTCTACTACTTCACTCAATGGTATTAGTGATAACCTCCATCTAGGTTCTCATATTGACTGTTAGCAGGGTCCTAACAATTCAATTGGTGCACCCTACGATATTATTGAAAATGTCATCACTCCCTTTCAAATAAGATCATATCTTATCATTGATAAGGATGTCGTGGACTCTAGTTCCATGCATACCAATCATGCCAATATAGGATATGTTTCCACACATTTTAAATTCCCAAACCCCCCTATAGATATTACATAAAATAATGGAGTCGATACACTATTTCAAATCCTCTTTGGTAGATGTTCAACTTTAAACTACCTGCTATTTTACCTTTGGTCCATAATCTTGGGTATTTGGAAACAACCCTTACCCCAATCCTCATATCATAATACAAGGGGAAGTACCACTTCCCACCTCGATCTCATAAGACCTAACTCTTGACATTGTTATCGCGCAAACTGTAGGTTGGGAAAATCCCGACCCAATCCACTGGATGGCGATAACAGTGGGAGGTATTACCCACTTTCACCTTAGATAAACCCTCCCTCGCTTCTATGAAGGAAGACTCCAACACAAGGGAGAGTCTTGGGTGACCTTAGGGGGTAATGAAACGAAAAGTGAGAGTATGGAAGTGGAGCCCCTATGGGTCAAGATACTAAAATAAAAAAAGGCTTAATAACGAGTCTTGAGGATGGAGGATGGTTTCCAAAGCCTTGAGTAACTGCACCAGAGTGTTACACCTACCCAAGACAAGACACATAACTAATATACAAGCCTAAATGTCATAGGGACAAGAAATTGAAGCTTGCTTTCCTAAATTAGAGAAGTAAATATATATATATGTATATCAGCAATGGAATCAATCATTTACTACAGAAATAACCATAAAAATATCAAGTAATTATTGGATAATGAAGCACTGAACCAATAGATAACTTTCCAATACTTTAGCAAAAGTTTCAATGGAGAATCAGGCTACAAAGAGATATTTTTAGAGATTTTTCAGAGCAGGCAAATGGCTGTAGCAAATATTTTCTACAACAGCAAATTTTAACCCAAGAAGCTATCCAACAACTTTCCCAACAATAACCAATATCAAGTAGATAAAATATAGCAACTTGCCAACTATTCTCAGTCGTAAAAGAGTGAGAAATTAAGCCTGAAAAAGAGAGTATGCAGGAGCCCTAATGGTCGTAGAATAAGTTTGTAATAGCATAAATATACCCTTGACCAATCAAAATTCCCTAGTGGCTCAATCAACCTTAAGGCAAAAGGAAAAGTTTCCAACTTAGACAATTTCAATATATTGTAATTCTACGTATCCCAATGCACTTTGATTGTATTTCTCCAGTGGAAGAGATTAATGCCTTTAACTATTGGGTTATGGAGTCTTTAAAAATAAAAGAACTAGTTGTGCTACCCCCTTTGGGTTTTAATCCCTTTTACTCCCCAAGTTAATCGAAACTAGCTAAGGAAAACCCTAGGAGGGTGTAAACGCTTTTACTCCTCTTAGTATTCCTTTGTGCAAAAAAGTATTCCAAGACAATTATGTTGGGTTTAGTGGGCTTGTATTACATTATACTCCTCAAAATATTAGAAAATTAACCTTGTGACCAAGAAAACAAGAAATAGCATGAAATATTCCTTACCTAGTCCAAACATTAACAAGATAAACTCCTTTTAACCAAGAAAATCCACCATAAAAAAAATAAAAAAATAAAAAATAGCCTCCAAGAAAAATAGTGCCTTACTTATTCATACAATAGCCAAAGAAAACCATATCAAGAGATAGTAGCAAGAGATATAGAAAAAAAACTCCCAAGTAGGGCACAAATTTCAGCCAAGTATCCTCTCCAAGATGGGAGAGTTATGATGAAAAATAAAATAGAGATTATCTCTATTTATACAAATCCTATAAACATAGTTTGTCCACAACACTTAGCGTAAAACACAATAAAAGGGGTCAACAACCCTTATCTTTCCCCTTTACAAAAATAATATTATTTAATTCATACTTTGCACACAAAAGAAACCCTAGAAACATGACGTCACCCTATTTTTGGGAATCGTTTGGCACTTTTGGTCAAGTTGTTGAGTTGGAGAAGGAAAGGCTAGGTCTTCAAAGGCCAATAGTCTTCAACCAAGATGTTTCTTCCACAATCCATGGGATTATTCCTTCAAAATGTTCCAAGTGTCCATAATCACCACCAACCTATCCCTAGGTGACATCAAGCCCCCAAAAGGTGATGTTTTGTCCCTTTCAAGCAAATCGTTTGGCATGTAGGGGGTGGGAAAGATCCTCCAAGGTGTCCTCTAGGCCTCCAAAGTAATGTCATCATAATATAGAATGTGGGAACTTGGAATCCAACATGTGGTCTTCAAGCCCCAAGGAAGCCCAAGCTAGGCTTGTTCTTCCAAAATTGTCCACCAACTAGGTCCTGCAAAGACAAATGGATACGCCCTCCAAGGATATCAAGCCAAATGCATCATGATGAGTAAATCAAATCAACAAAAGATCCATATAAGAAAGTACATCTAAACCACCTCATCAAAATAAACAAGTGCTCAAAGACCCTATATAATTTTCCAAGTTTGGGTATGGGAGGGTTGACAAAATGACCTATTGGGTGAATCATACCTCAATTTTAGGGGTGTTTCTCGAGTGGACGTTTCCTTAAGTCATGTGGATGAGTTTACATGTANGGGGGGGGGGGGGGGGTTGGCATGGGGTTCATGAAATACAAGGGGTTGTAGTGTCTCATTTATGGGTGCCTTTGTAGAGGGTTTGTTGCACCTTCATTTTCAATGCAACCTTTTTCCAAGCCCATTTATTGATTTTTATTATTTTAAGATGTTTCCAGGTTGAATCCAAAGTGGGGCTTCTACCTAAGAATGAAAAATTATGCCCACCTTGAATCTACCCTGGTCACATCATGCTTCCCCAATTTGAAAGCATGTGTGGGGATTCTACCTAAGCATTAAAAATAGTTCCCACACATGCTCCACCTTGGTTGTCATTTTGTTATTAGTTAATTTTCACGGGTCCCATTAGTTTATTATGAGAGACATTTCATTGTCCTTAGGATCCATGGGCGATCATCTAGAAGGTTAATGATTGGATTTTATCTTTTTCCAGCTACAAGCTTCTGGGCCTTCATCCCATTCTTCCCATGAAATGAGGGATAACCCCTCATGGGGTCAGTATACAATTATGGTCGAGAATGGCACGATGACTCATCAAGAGGACATCCTAGTAGAAAACCTATCCTTAAGGGTGACCTACTTACTAGGGCACAATGTCAACCACCAAAGTGAAACATGGCAAAGAGCATAATGTCTAAGAAACCGTTACATAATCAAAAGTAGTAATAGATGCAAAAAAATAAAATGCCTCAAAAAATGAAATGACACTCACTATAATACCTGATTCGTACCTCATGGAGAAAGACCCAATGTCTTTCAGAAGCCATTTGATGTGGTGGATACAGTTGTGATGAACTTGGAGTTGTGGTGGCGAAGAAGATCTCTTCCTGTGAAAATGGACACTCCTAGTCAAGTTGTCTCTCGGTACTCCATGTCTGCAACCTGAGGGACTCGGGAAATTATCTCCTTAGTTATCCCTAGGAGTTGGGGATAATAGAAACAACACCAGCTCACAATATACCCTTCATGGGAACCATTAAAGCACCACATTGCATCCAGTGCCCCAAGAAATCATGTGATTACAAGCCACATGGCCTAATTAGAATGATCCACCAAGATAGTTTCATTTATTCTTGTGGCAAGTCCCTCTTAGCCTCAGTCATTTTTAATTACCCCCATCAGGTAAATGCAACCTCTTTTAGGGAGTTCCTTCTTCAGGAACCCATCATTCCATGGCCTCCTTCAGGGAGTTCATTTTCCAAGAGTTCATCATTCTATGACCTCCCTTAGGGAGGGCCTTGTTTTGGAACCCATCGTAACCTGGCCTCCTTCAAGGAGTTCCTTTTCTAGGAACTCATTTTTTTTTGGCCTCCCTTAGGGAGTGCCTCCTTTAGGAACCCATCATTCCATGGCCTCCTTCAAGGAATGTATTTTACATGAAATCATTGTTTCATGGCCTCCCTTAAGGAGTGCCTTGTTTGGGAACTCACCATTCTTTGGCCCCCCTGAGGAAGTTCCTTTTCCAGGAACCCATTGTTCCTTAGCCTCCCTTAGGGAGTGCCCTGTTTGAGAACCCATCATTTTGTGACCTCCTTAAGGGAGTTCCTTTTTCAGGAACCCATCATTCCTTGGCCTCCCTTAGGGAGTGCATTTTTCAAGAAACCATGGTCCCTTGGTCTCCTTCAAGGAGTGCCTTTTTAAGGAACCTATTGCTCCTTTTTCACCCATAGGGAGTGCCTTGTTCATGAACCCATGGTTCCCTGGCCTCCTTCAAGGAGTTCCTTTTTTAGGAACCCATCATTCCTTGGCCTCCCTTAGGGAGTGCCTTGTTTGGGAACCCATGGTTCCCTAGCCTCCTTCAGGGAGTGCCTTTTTCAAGAACCCATCATTCCTTGGACTCTCTCAGTGAATGCCTTTTAAGGAAACCATCATTCCTTGGCCTTCTCTTATGGAGTTCCTTGTTCAGGAACCCATGGCTCCCTAGCCTCCTTCAAGGAGTTCCTTTTTTAGGAACCCATCATTCCTTGGCCTCCCTTAGGGACTGCCTTGTTCGGGAACCCATGGTTCTGTGGCCTCCCTCAGGGAGTTCCCTTTTCCAATAAATCATCATTCCCTAGCCTCCTTCGGGAAGTACCTATTCTAAGAACTCATTATTCTTTTGCCTTCTTCTGGGAGAAAAAAACATTTCTTCAAGGGACCATTTTTCCCGCCAATGTAAAAAAGATCAGGTATGCTTACTCACTATCATTTTTATCACATAGTTGTCATATGTTCTTTATCAACAAATATTTTTCACATCGGGTATTTGGTTTTTTTTGTGTAGTAAGAAGACTTATAGCCCGTTCAATTTTGGTTGTCATATGTCCCCTTCAGGTATATATTCAACACTAGCATGCACTCAATCCCTTTGCAAAAAAATGCATATCACATTCATAACGCTCGACATTTACCATTAGGATCCATACATCTGGCTCTGTGGTACCCTCACCTCTATTTAATTCAGGTAGTGTCACCTAGTAGAATTCTCACCTCCATGACTCATCCCACAAATATTTTTCCATGGAAAATTGACACACATGTTCTTTTATCCCTTAGGATTGGGAGTCCTGGTAGCTTTACACCCCAAAGCAACAACCACATACTTATGTTCGTCATATTGTTAATCTTTCCATTTCGGACTCCCAAATCACATGGTTCTAGTTACATTAAATGTTCCTTTTCATTATCATTATCCCTCCATATCATCCAACATCACTTGACCATCTGTAAGTTCATACTTAACTCACCTACCCAATATAGAAACTTACCAATGGGGCCCCCACCCTCCATCAGTCAACTCCATCATACTTGCACCCCAACAAGGCCAAGCCATCATTCACGTAAGCACCTGTTTTTGTATATGTACTTTCATTCCCAATTATTATTTATTCATTTGGTAATTGTATAAAGTATCCTTTTATTTTCATCAATTTCATAGATGATTAGCCATCATAGCTAATGGCGTTTTTTTTTTCCTTGGCACACAATGACCCATGTCTCCCTTGGTTGGGGAATTTCACTTTCATCACCAACTCTGCAAAGTTATCCTTATCATCTCCAAAATTTCGACTATCATCGACACCCTTGTCCCAAACTTTTGTACTTTGACCTATCCTACATTACCATTTTTGCAGTCTCACCCATTCAACACAGTTTACCCAATATCTGGTTGTCCCCCTGAAACCGGATCATATTTTATGGTTGTTGACATCATTCTATATTCCCTCAAGCAAGGGAATTTATCTAGTTCTATACATTCTGAACTTCGTCCATGTTACTAGTTCATTCGTCTTTTCCCCCATACATTTCATAACACCATTTTGATCCAATCGATGTGAATAAGCCATTTTCTTCTTACAGTCGTGCCTCCTTCCACGTCGACATCAACACAACATTTCAGGAAGGTGATAGTATCTTGTCTCTCATCCTACCATTAATAAGTAGTCTTGGACGACACAGAAAGAGTCATCATGGATTTTTGATGTCGGTGACCCCCATAACATTCAACTCCAACAAATTTTCATGTTACAGTGGGTCTTACTATGTGACTGTTGCAGTTTTCAGTAACATCCGAAGACCTTTTAATTTGATAGACCATCAATTCCTCTGATTTCTCCATCTCTCGATTCAAATCCAGTACAGTCATCGGAACTATCATCTATCATTTTTTACGCCCCTAAGGGAAGTGCAGATATCCACTTCGTCAAACCATTTTCAATCACCATTATGATTTTATGGTTTCACAACACGAGCATGGGGCATGCCCGCCTTGTTTGTACAAAAAAAATATTTTTGGAGATTACTTGGTCCACATATCAGTCCCCTCTCCCTCCAACACATTTCTCTCATAGTTCCTCAATACAAAGTATCTCACTCTTCTATGCAATGATATCACCCCCAAAATAAAAAATGATATATTTAGGCTATATGTATGTTCATAACCTCACACATCAAGGAGCATTTGTTATCACCGAAACATTTCTCGCCACAATACAGGAAATGGTCGAAGACAATATTATCACAACACATTAATCAACACACCTAAAGAATTTACATAACCTATTCAACAAGAAAAACTATGCAAATAGTCATTGAATTTCAGTGCAAATTTACCAAGGCCTACTCCTACACACCATGCAATCCAATAGATTGTTGAATTCGTAAATTGTGCATCCCACATGACTATATCCACAAGAACCCATGAAAATGTGGAAATGATGCATTATTTCACTAGGTCGGGCCTCAACCATATCCAGGTCAAAGAAAATCATGACAAGACCACAAGATCGTCCTGAAATCTTTCCTTGGGGATACTAAAAGGATGGGAAGTACCTTCAAAGAGCTCCCATTCACACTATGAGAAAGCTAATAAAAAAACTTGCATTTTTCCTATAAATACATGACCAAGGTGTGCAAACAAAGATAAGGAATGCATTGTATTGTTATGCTGCCCATTTTCTCTTAGAGAAGCCATCTATTCTCTTTAGCGTTATTTGAGCAAACATAACATTTGGTAAGCTTATCACCTATTGAGAAACTTGACCAAGAAGTTATTCACCATTGTTATTCATAGATAGGAGAGTAAAGCTCTATTTTTGGGGGACTCGAGGGCCCTCCCAAGGAGGAATAGGGGATTCATAAGTCCCACTTTTATCCTTTGGTGTTCTCAATTCAAGGATCACTTTCCATTTGGGTAGTTATTTCTTGTGTCAATTTCATGCATTTTTTTGAGTTTACATGTTCTTAGTTTACTTCCATTTCTTGGTTATTTTTTTTATCATTTACTTTCTTGTTGATTCATTGATCAACAAACCACTTCATGTGTTGTATTGCTAGTCTAATAAGGCAACTAAAGGGATTCTTTTTTCTCACCCAAGTGACCAAAAGATCCCAACAAACACCATGAATAAATCATAAATACTTGGAAAGAAAACTCACTAGCTAAGTCGTTATGCATGAATAAACCTAAAACAAGAATCATCCACCCAAAACAAGAGAAACATCAACAAGATCACTCTCCAAGAGGTGCGCATAAGCAGTACTCCATGATGAAAAAAGAGTAAAAGACAAGAGAAGTAATTATCCACAAGTGTTTGTTATGAGTTCAATTGAGGAAAGTGACATCCTTTTATATGAGTAAACCCTAGCAATTTATTTCTCAACAAGCCCCTAAAATTTAAAATGTCCATGATACAAGGTGGATAGGTCTAGGTCAATCACCAAAATAGCCTCCAAAATCAAGATAAAATGAAAATGCATCAAGGTGTACGCTCAAAAATGACATGTGTGAGTGTGAGAGCCTCCAAGGGTGGTACCTTCATCCTCTAAAGGGGTAAAATATTCTACAAAGGCCACATCACCCCATTAAAGGGTGAAAATCATCGTCAAGGGTCACACCTCCTCATCCAAGGGTCACATCTCATCATCATCAAGTGCCAACTCATCATCAAAAGGATGCCCTCATGTTGGGTTGGCTCAACAAGCATAAAATCATCATCATACATGACATAATCATAAACATATGCAACTTCCAAGGGATAGGGTGTGACATCATGGATGAAGAGAGATCCACAACTTCTCTAAATAGGTGTACCATCATCTCCAAGTGCAAAGTCAATCAATAAAACCCTAATATGCTAAGGGGGTGCATTGTCCAACTTGCGGGAATTCCTTACCTCTCAATGGTACATCATGTTTGTTGACGATTGAAAACATCAACGAAGTTTCACCCGCAAAATATTGTTAAATCCTATTATTAGAAAAACTAAATAATACTAGTAGGTGGGACCCCCTTGAACTATTGAAGATCAGATCTGCTCATTTTTTATATTGTGATGATGTGAGACACGGTTTACAGGGTTGACGATATATTGTACTTGTTGGTATGAGTTGAGCCATGGAAATATTGATTCTTTATATTTTACAGCCTATATATCATTGCTATATGTTCTAATCACGCCTACACAACAAACATGTTAGTAAAAATACATGAAGGGTAGTTTTGAGAAAGACACAATACTACAACAAATGAAAAATTAAAGGATCCAATTCTGCAGTTTTACTATACTACATGCATAAAGGATTTAATGATTATGGTTAAATTCTAGATAGAAATATGATAGTATACGATTTAATTGAGTTATATTGGGAATATGAATATGGGGGACGCTTTTGACAAGGGAATGGAAGTTAATGGCCAGGTGTTTTTAATTGAGTTATATAGTCTTTATGCATGGTGATTAGGATATGGTACAGTTTGATCGCGTTATTGGTGATAGTTCTATACATGATTTATTGGATCGTATAGTTGACATACAATATGGGCCAGTTAGAAATTGGATATATGATATGGATGGCGCAATTAGCAAGAAATTGATGTGGATTCCAACGCGGATTTTAAATTAATCGTTTTAATGAAGGGTTTGTTGGCATGTACTGATGAGTTAATGTAATGTGGTTGGAGGTGACGTGCATTTATTGCACGTCACCTTTACTCCTTTGATGGATGCAACCCTAATCGGTCTATTGTTCATTCTTGTTGTTGTGTTTATGCTCTAAAATTTTAGCAGGGAGGAACCGCTCAGCCACCTCTCGTTTTAAGGATTTTGATTAACAGGTATGTCCTTTTTTTTGGCCATTCTTAAATTCACTATGGTTATGAAATGATTACTAGCTTAGGTGTATGGATTTGTGTTTTTCCTAAGTGTTGCAACTGTGTGAAATTTTGGTTCTTAAATGAAAATGGATGGTTCTTCCTGTAATATTTTTAAGTTTGTAGACATTATCAGTCTTCCTGGTGGTAGCTCTCTGTTACTACTACTAGTTCAGTTGGAGGTTTTTGTTTAAATCTTTGGTGGAAACTATCTTCATGCATCGTTACTATACCCATTCTTGGCTTTCCTGGGTTTAATGGCCGAAGTTCTTCTGTGCCACTATGTTGTGTTTCACCTCAGCATTGGTTGTTCCACCGCTAAGGGTCATGAAATGAGTACTCAGTTCTTAATTCATCCCTGCCTCCACCTCAGTACAGTGGTAGTTGGACGAAGAACGCGAGGGTTATACCCTGCGTACGTTAATTAAATTTACCATCCAGATAAGATCCTCTCCCTTCTTTTTGGAACCCCACCATGGATCGTTACCTATCCACAAATGACTCATGTATCTCTCTATGTGCACACCCTTGGCCTCGAAAAGTTCCACCATTACAAGGAGTTGGCTCCATTCCTTGGTGTCAACTACAGAGTAGACCCTTAACTCTCTAGTCTCGAATTTTGTAGAAGAGATTGTCGGGCCTGTAAAGTTTCTATGGGTTACCATGGGTCGAATGTATGCTTGAGTACTGGTGAATACAAATTCGCCCAGATTGGTCATATGGCAGTCTTGTTGCTTTAAAATTTAGTTACTACATCTTCGAAGATATAATCACCCTCCTTATGTTAATACCTCGGTATTGTTACTGGAAAGAGGCCCTCCCCTGATTCAATTAGATGTTTGGGTATGCGTAGCTACCACAGCTTGTTCGGTTGATTGATTTTCTTCAACAGTGGCAAATTGTTTCAGAGATACATGATCACTAGTTTTTTCACTAGTGATTTTCTTTGAATGTTTAGCTATCATCGGTGAAAATGTTTAACGTTGCTCATGTCGTGTTGGGTGATTGCAAATAGATATTGGTCATGGTAACTAAGTTTTTCTTTGGGGCCGAACGACTACTAAACTGGATTACTGTAGAAAAGACACCCACTGCGGCCTTATGTTGTTGGTTGAATAGGCCTGAATGTGCACAGCATGGTCAATCACAGTGTGATTAAATTGATATCTCAGCACGATATGTTGAGTTATTATCGTGAGTGTGTGTTTGATTGTGTTAAGTGGAAATGTTGCACCGTGGAGTTTTGTTAGCTGCACACTCTATGTAGTATGGATAGCTTGGTTCTCACACTAGAGGGCACCCAAAAAAGTTTAAACTTGTTATTTATCTCAATCAACCACCTATTTAAACAAGAATGTTTGTCGTGATGGACAGGTGGCCCAGTTTTTAAGTCACATTGAATTGTTTTCTTGTACTGTGGCAGAACTGCATTGCCTGGGCAAATTACTCCGTGCATAGCTTGTGTCTAAATGATGGTTGTTGGTTGTATGATGAATTGTCATTTCAGGCATCGCATTTGGTCTTGATTATTTTGGTTATTGCATATATATGTTAACGAACATCATTGGATTTTGATGGGTTCTTCTGCAGTAATAGTGACTTCATTATTGTTTTGAAAACATGACTTTGAGTATAGTTGTGGATTGAAGAAGTGCATGGGCAATGGTTGATCTTGATAGTTAAAAATTGGAATTGGGTATTGTTCGTGAATTGTTTTAAAATGAAGAATGTGTAAAGGGAAGGGAACAGAACCTCTTACAAATTATGTGGAATACTTACTATTTTGTGATGGCACTATGTTGGATATTTTGGACAGTGAACTAGTTAAATACACAGGAACTGTTATTCGGTCATGATGATTGTTGGTTGGTGCATCTAGTCTTACTGCAGAATGTTTTATGGATCACTTGATTAATGTCATGAACAATAATCATTATATTCCCCTCCCATTATCTCATTTTCCACTAATTAAGAATCCTATCACCTTCCCATTTCATTTTTTCACCCCATGTTCTGAGATCGATTACAGTCAAGGGAATTTATGTGTTGAATTGGATGAAAGTGGCAGTGTCTTGTGTGGATAACAGTGAGGTTTTATTGGTTGTTTTATAGTTGATTGTTGTTGTCATTGAGCAGTGACCATGTCTTCTCCCCTTTCATTAATATCATATTTTCACTCAATACAAACCTCTCACATGTCCCAAGACCCTTTTTCACTCCCCTGCTCATTGATTAATGGTAAAACAATTTATATGGATTGGATTGCATGATTCTGATACATTATGAGCCAAATCTATTTCATGTTTTCAAGAGTTTTCATGAATGGTTATTTAAAAGGCTATTTGCTATTTGATAACACATGCAGGATGAGTTTTTTTAGTTGAGGAATCCATGGTCGAGGAAACAGAGGTAGAGGTAACTGGAACCGAGGCCCAATAAGGCCCAGGTTCTCTATACATATTGATGTTGATTCAGAAGATCTTGGTCAATTGTTTCATGCCGGATTATTTAACTGGATTGGGAAGGGAATATTCCAACCTAGGACTGAAAGGCCTCCTTTACAAGCCCCACAAGCCCCCAGTATCCCTCTACCTCCTCATGTCTCCTTACAACCGGAGGTCCCTCAAAATGATGGATGGCAGGAGATTGTCCACCCGGTAGTCTCCCAACATCGTGGCAGGCCCAACTTGTCCTTGCCTGCTCCTCCGCCTTTGAACCCCATTGTCCAAGATGCCCCTTACCACTCGCCAATGCAATACTCCCATGCTAGCAAGAGATTAAAAATTGAAGCCCACCATGAACTTGATAAAGGAAAAGTCATTGTTGCCCCTTCCTCACCCTCCAATGGCTCCAACAAATCCATGTCTTCCTAAATGCATTTGAGGGACAATTGTTCCCACGTGATTAGCGAGATTAAGCCTAAAGGCTCTACACAGCCAAAGGCAAGTTCAGGAAAATCCAAAGGTGACAGCAACAACAAAGGAAGGGTTGCATCACAGACTGGGAAATATGGTTTTTGAGTTTTATGTTATTTATTGTTTATGACAGTTGACTTCATGGATCTTTGGACAACATGTTTTATTTTGGATATATGAGTATTATTTTATTGAAGTAATTTCGATTTTCATGAGCTAAAATTGCCAAAAGTAAATATGTGGATGGGAGACACAAGGAGATGTGTTTTGCTTAACTAATGGTTATGTTATGATTTTTATGATTTTTATGAACTAAAGGGAGTCACAAGGGGTCCCACCTACTAGTTATTATTTATTTATGACCCTTATTATAATTATTACTTTCCCCCCTAACTAAAGTTAGTTGATATTTTAATTAACATAACTAATGAGTTGGTGTAACTACTTCAACCAATTCTAACTTGTTAAAAGAAAAAGGAAAGGGAAGAACAAAAAGAGGATAGAAGAAGAAGCATGCTAAGGTTTTCTCTTTGAGTTTATGTTGAGATAGTTCAATTTTCATTCATTCATATATTCATCATAGCCTAATTCTCTTTTGTGATAGAAGGGTCTTATTGTTGATAACAATATTCAGGGTTGAATCAAATCATTCAGACACTTGTTTTTCAGAGGTGTTGATCTATCTTTGATAGTCTGTGTAGACTTGTCTGTTTATGAATTAATTTTCATGATTGATAAAGGCTATTGTGCAGAGTCGAGTGGGCAGCAATCTGTGGCAAGCTGATCCAACTTTTAGAGTTCATTTTTGGTTTTCTGTCAGAGGTCCTTTTGTATGTTCCATCGGGGATGTCTAAGTTTGACTTTGGTCCAAGATTTTTGTATGAGATTTTGCAAAGAAAATGACTCTTTGGTGAATTGGAATGAAATAAAGGATTGATTTATGTCTCAATTGTCTTGATTACCATCTTGGTGTCTTTACTTATGTTCTTACATTTATTTCAGCAGCTGTTATATTCAAAAAATTACATAAAAGGTAAATTTCTAGCAAGTTTTTTGTTGATAAAAGACTAGCCTAAGCACTCATAATTAATACTTGTGAGTTAGAATGTGAATTTTGTTGGCTATAAACATAGGGTGATATTCCTGTCTACTTTTCTTTAGCCAAGTAAAGTTTGAAAATTCTTGAGTAAGATCAATTTATATATTTTCCTCAACATTTGTTTGGCGACCATACTGGGGAGATCTTTGATATCTCTTCGATTAATTTTTACACTCGATTTTCATCGATACATCTTTCTTTCTCTGTTATTGATTATTTGATTGTTTTTTTATTCGTGATTGTTCTTGTTACAAGGCAGCCCAATCTTGATCCCGGTCTCCAAGACCAGACCAACATTGCTTTGAACCTGTTTCATACTATTTTAGACACTGCAAGGACCCGTGCTAAGCTTAATCGTTCTTGGGCTGTAATTGAAAGAGATATTAGAGTTCAAGAATAGTTGGAATCTAGACGTAGGAAGCCTAGAAATCAACAGTAACCTTTTGTTTCTTCAGTTTTGGCCTTCCTTTAATGTCCCTAGATTCTCGTGCTTCTAGAAGAAGAAGAGGCTTGTCACCTGAAATTAGTCCTATTGTTGAAATAGGAAGAAGAAACGTAGTTTTATCTATCCAACAAGGTGCTCTAAGGAGGACTTTATCTAATTCATCCATCTCGTCTTTCTTCCCCTCATCTATCATCCACAAGATGGCATCTAGTGGTGGTTTTGGTGGCACTAGAATTTCTTCATCTTCCCAATCTTCATCGTCTTCAATGATTGGTAGCTTGTACAGCCACCCTATCCTGGTCCAATATACTACAAACCCCACCAATGTCATTAGAAAGTATGGACCTTTTCAGTTCGAAGAATATGCCACAACCACACCATGGCATGTGTCCCCTCCTCTTAACTTAGCACCTGCTACTCACCCACTGTCGAAGTTTAAAGAGCATTTGCCTAAGTTTTCAGGGAATAAAATTGTTAGTACAAAAGAATACCTAGTGGCATTTTCTAATGCTTGTCATAACATAGGGGCTAATGGAAATGACACTTGCATGCGCTTATTTCTCAATTCCTTGGAAGGAAAGGTTGCGGCCGACTTCTTTGACCTTGCTCCTAAGATTTTGTCCACTTGGGATGAGTTAATATATTGGTTCCAATCCACTTATGGGCAATCCAAAAGCCCTGGCGAGAAGTTAAGGGAATACAATAATGTTACCTACAAGGAGGGTGAGACTATCAAGTCTTTCAACTTGTGTTTCACCAAATTGTACAATCAAATCCATGAAATTATTTGCCCCCAGAACCAAGCCATGTTCATGCATTACTACAATTCATTGCCTTATCCCTACCACCACAAGCTTGAGAAAAAATCCATTGATAATCTTGATTCTTCTTTACATACTTGCTCAGAGTATGAAGAACAACTTGAAATAACTGTTTTTCCCCAGGGAGAATCAGTTAGATTGACATACATGTTCTCTCTCTTGTAGCTAGTACAAGATATGAACAATCGTATGATAGCATTTGAGCGGAAGGGTATTGTCTCCCCTCTCACTCCTAGAGCTTCATCCTCTTCTGGACCCCCTTTTAAAAACCCGATTGAGAACAATTTTCAGCCTAAGGCTATCCTTCCTCGGAGTTGGTGTAACTTTTGCGAGCAACACCACGAAGAAACCACATGTGAGGTAAAGAAGAGTTCCAGAGATAATATCTTTGGTAAGATACCAGAAGCTACTATCATTGTCCTAGATAAGGACAACCCTCAGCATTCAAGTGATTGATATGCCTGTAAGCAATTACTCAATTATTTTGGGAAGATATTGGAAAGCCCTAACAGGTGGGTACCTCTCACTTGACGAGACACATCTATTCGTTCCTCGGAATGGTAAGAACATTATAGTCCTTAGAGAGGGAATAATTTCACCTTACATAGAAAGTGTCCCGCAATACAGCGTAAACTATATCAAGGAAGACACAGGAGTGTATTCCATCTTTATTGAGGAGGATAATATTCCTCTGGAAGGTATTGATTCAGATGATGAATTATGGCATATGCACTTTGATGGTTCATGCTCTAGTGAAGGTAATGGGGTTGGTATTATCTTGGTTTCCCCTACAATAAAAATTCATAATCTATCATACAGGTTGGATTTTGCTTGTTCAAACAATGTCGCTAAATTTGAAGCTTTGTTGTTAGGCATAGAGATCACCCTTGGTTGTGGTCACCTTTCAGTTTTTGGAAATTTTGAGCTTGTTGTGAACCTGATACGTAAGACTTGCTCTCCTAGAGACAAGATGATGGAACAATATTCCCAAACTATTTGGGCACTTGTCTCGAACCTTCTATCTTTCAACATCACTCATGTTAAGAGGGAGTTGAATTCAATAGTTGATCGGTTAGTTGTCTTTGCAGCCTCGCCTGCTCAACAACTCTTGCCTCACTGGCCTGATTATGCTTTCCAATCTCTGCATCATCCATACATTTCTGAAAATGAAGAATTATGGAAGGCCATCCCTAACAATGAGAGCATTTTTGTTGTCATTCAAAATGAACCTCTCAAGCCTGAGGATATTATATTTGTAGAAAATAATAAAATTCCTGAAGGCTTGAATCCTCTCGAGAGTTCGTTTTCCTTGAGTGTTGTAGGCAAAAATTAAAAACAGGAAGAAGAGGAGTTACAAAAGAAGGTGGTTGAAATCATCTCCATGAACATTAGGACACCTGGATCTTCAACAAATGTTTGGGGTTCTAATAAAGAAGAGATGAGATCTGTCGAGTTGCTTGGTGGATTTCAAAAAAAAAATCTTGGTTGAAAATGGATCTTCATGGTTTTGATCCAGGTCTTGTTCAGTATAATATGAAACCATCTAGGCAAAAACAGAGACTTGTTAATTCTGCACTGAAGGCAACCCTTCGAAGGAAGTGGAGAGATTTCTCAAGGACTAAAAGGTTCCTTTTTTTTCCACCCTAAATGGGTTTCCAATTCGGAATCTGATTCGAAGACCACTGATAATATTGGAACCTGCGTTAGTCTTCGAACTTTCAGAGAAGAAATTATGAGAAACCCACTCCCTCCTCTCAGTATGGAAATGTTTATGCGATAGGTTGTAGAGTCACAGTCGGAGCCTTTACTTGACAGGTTGTAGAGTCACAGTTGAAGCCTTTACTTGACAGTTTGTTTGGTTATAGTAAAATCAAAGTAGGAAGGCCAAATTTACACAAAACCACTCTTATTACAAATTGTGATACTATGTATTATAGTTGCCTGCCTTCTGGTTTATTTGATGCAAGTACTGCCTTTAAAAGGCCTATACACACGGGTTTTAATGAATTGGTCAGTCTCCATGATTATCTTGATGATTTAATCATTTGCATCAAGCGACTGATAATTACACCAAAATTTCAAGTATTGGGTCATTTCCAGATTACCTTTGTCTTGGACACTAACTCAGAAATTTTAAGGGGATTACAGAGACAATGGTTTTCCTACAGCACTAACAGCCCTCACTTGAAGTATTGTGAAGGACCAACATGAAAGGGTTCTAATGCTTACTAGATTTTTGTATATTAGTAGCCTAGCTGTGCTTTCATTTTTTGTGCTTCTTTTTCTGCTTTACAGTAATTTGTTTACTGCTTTCTAATTTAAGGTTTTTCTTGTTGCTAATCGATTCTGTCTTTTATTGTTGTTGTTTTAATTTATGCTTTTTATTTATATTGCGTCTTTGTCTTATCATCTTTCAATATTTGGTCAAGATATAATGTTGGATCAACTCTGCCACAGTGACACTCCTGTGAAGCATTGTTAGTCAATAACAATCAAGCTTACATAACTGTTATGATGTCTCCTCTGAAGGGCCCTTGAAATTGTTACATTTTTCCACTGTTGTCTTGCAAGGAATTGGTTATTTCTCACTTCTTCTTGCCATTTCTTCATCCATTGAGAACTTAAGAGAAAGCCTACAAGTTCTTCTCTTTGAAAGTTAAGAGAAGATCCCAGTTGATTAATTATGCATACAGTTGTAAAAACCCCTCATACTTAACACTTTTCATGAGTTATTCCTGAATTCCCGATCATTTTTCCATTAAATCCGCTAACTCCCCCCTATTACATAATTATTCTGGCTACGTCTTCTAAATTATTGTTCTTGTCCTGTGAAACCATGAGTCCTGAGTTCTAAATCTGTTAAAAACAGATTTCCTTGTGGAGTCACCAGTTTGTTGACGATTGAAAACGTCAACGAAGTTTCGCCCGCAAAGTATTGATAAAGCCTATTATTATAAAAACTAAATAATACTAGTAGGTGGGACCGTCTTGAACTATTAAAGATCGGATCTACTCATTTTTTTATATTGTGATGATGTGCGACACAGTTTACATGGTTGACGAGATATTGTACTTGTTGGTATGAGTTGAGCCTTGGAAATATTGATTCTTTATGATTTACAGCCTATATATCATTGCTATATGTTCTAATCACACCTACACAACAAACATGTTAGTAAAAATACATGAAGGGCAGTTTTGAGAAAGACACAATACTACAACAAATGCAAAAGTAAAGGATCTAATTCTGCGGTTTTACTATACAACATGCATAAAGGATTTAATGATTATGGTTAAATGCTAGATAGCAATATGATAGTATACAATTTAATTGAGTTATATTGGGAATATGAATATGGGAGGCACTTTTGACAAGGGAATTGAAGTTAATGGCCAGGAGTTTTTAATTGAGTTATATAGTCTTTATGCATGGTGATTAGGCTATCTACAGTTTGATTGCACTATTGGTGATAATTCTATACATGATTTCTTGGATCGTATAGTTGACATACAATATGGGCTAGTTAGAAATTGGATATATGATATGGATGGCGTAATTAGCAAGAAATTGATGTGGATTCCAATGAGGATTTTAAATTAATTGTTTTAATGAAGGGCTTGTTGGCATGTACTGATGAGTTAATTTAATGTGGGTGGAGGAGACGTGCATTTACTGCACGTCACCTTTACTCCTTCGATGGCAGCCACCCTAATCAGGCTATTGTTCATTCTTGTTGATGTGTTTATGCTCCGAAGTTTTAGCAGGGAGGAACCGCTCTACCACCTCTCGTTTTAAGGATTTCGATTAACGGGTATGTCCTTTTTTGGGGCCATTCTTGACTTCACTCTAGTTATGAAATGATTACTGGCTCAGGTGTATGGGTTTGTGTTTTTCCTAAGTGTTGCAACTGTGTGAAATTTTGGTTCTTAAATGAAAATGGATGGTTCTTCCTATAATATTTTTAAGTTTGTAGAGGTTATCAGTCTTCCTGGTGGTAGCTCTCTATTACTACTACTGGATTAGTTGGATTTTTTTTCTTAAATCTTGGGTGGAAACTATCTTCACGTACTATTACTATACCCAGTCTCTGGATTTCCCGGGTTTAATGGCCGAAGGTCTTCTACTCCACTATGTTGTGTTTCACCTCGGCATTGGATGTTCCACCACTAAGGGTCATGAAATGAGTGCTCAGTTCTTAATTCGGCCTTGTCTCCACCTCAGTACTGTGGTAGTTGGATGAAGAACATGAGGGTTATACCCTGCGTACATTAATTAAATTGCTCGGTCGGATAAGAGCCTCACCCTTATTTTTTTTCCCCCACCATGGATCGTTACCTATCCACAAATGACTCATGTATCTCTCTGTGTGCACACCCTTGGCCTTGAAAATTTCCACCATTATGAGGAGTTTGCTATGTTCCCTGGTGTCGGCTACAGAGTAGACCCTTAACCCTCCAGTCTCAAATTTTGTAGAAGAGATTGTTGGGCTTGTCAAGTTTCTATGGATTATCATGGGTCGAATGTATGGTCAAGTAATGTTGAATAAAAATTCGCCCAGATTGGTCGTATGGCAGTCCTGTTGCTTTAAAATTTAGTTACTGCACCTTCGAAGATACAGTCACCCTCCTTATGTTAATACCTCAGTATTGTTGCTGGAAAGGGGCCTTCCCCGATTCAATTGGATGTGTGGGTATGAGTTGCTACCACAGCTTGTTTGGTTGATTGATTTTCTTCAACAGTGGCAAATTGTTTGGGAGATACATGATCACTGGTTTTTGCACTAGTAATTTTCTTTGAATGTGTAGCTATTATCGGTGAAAATGTTTAACGTTTCTCATGTCGTGTTGGGTGATTGAAAATAGATATTGGTCATGCTAACTAAGTTTTTCTTTGGGACCGAACGACTACTAAACTGGATGACCATAGAAAATACACATGCTGCAGCCTTGTGTTTTTGGTTGAATAGTCCTAAATGTGCACAGCATGGTCGATCACAGTGTGATTAAATTGATATCTCAGCGTGATATGTTGAGTTATTATCGTGAGTGTGTGTTTGATTGTGTTAAGTGGAAATGTTGCACCGTGGAGTTTTGTTAGTTGCACACTCTTTGTAGTATGGATAGCTTGGTTCTCACACTTAGAGGCACCCACAAAAGTTTAAACTTGTTATTTATTGCAATCAACCACTTGTTTAAATAGGCATGTCAATCGTGTTGGATAGGTGGCCCAGTTTTTAAGTCACATTGAATTGTTTTCTTATACAGTGGCAAAACTGCATTGCCTGGGAAAATTGCTCTGTGCATAGCTTTTGTCTAAATGATGGTTTTGATTATTTTGGTTACTGCATATATATGTGAACGAACATCATTTTCTTTTGATGGGTTCTTCTGCAGTAATAGTGACTTCATTATTGTTTTGAAAACATGACTTTGAGTATATTTTTGGATTAAAGAAATGCATGGGCAGTGATTGATCTTGATAGTTACAGATTGAAATTGGGTATTGTTCGTGAATTGTTTTAAAATGCAGAATGTGTAAAGGGAAGGGAACAGAACCTATTACAAATTATGTGGAATACTTATTGTTTTGTGATGGCACTGTGTTGGATATTTTGGACAATGAACTAGTTAAATACGCAGCAATTGTTATTTGGTCATGATGATTGTGGGTTGGTGCATCTAGTCTTACTGCAGAATGTTTTATGGATCACTTGATTAATCTCATGAACAGTAATCATTATATTCCCCTCCCATTATCTCATTTTCTACTAATTATGAATCCTATCACCTTCCCATTTCATGTTTTTACCCCCTGTTTTGAGATTGATTACAGACAAGGGAATTTATGTGTTGAATTGGATGAAAGTGGAAGTGTCTTGTGTGGATAACAGTGAGGTTTTATTGGTTGTTTTACAGTTGATTGTTGTTTTCATTGAGCAGTGACCATGTATTCTCCCCTTTCATTAATATCATATTTTATATCAATACAAACCTCTCACATGTCCCAGGACCCTCTTTCACTCCCCTGCTCATTGATTAATGGTAAAACAATTTGTATGGATTGGATTGCATGATTCTGATACATTCTGAGCCAATTCTATTTCATATTTTCAAGAGTTGTCATGCATGGTTATTTAAAAGACTATTTGCTAATCGATAACACATGCAGGATGAGTTTTTTTAGTAGAAGAATCCATGGTTGAGGAAACAGAGGTAGAGGTAACTGGAACTGAGTCCCAAGAAGGCTGAGGTTCTCTATACATTTTGATGTTGATTCAGAAGAGCTTGGTCAATTTTTTCATGCCAAATTATTTAACTGGATTGGGCAGGGAATCGTCAAACCTAGGCCTGAAAGGCCTCCTTTCCAAGCCTCACAAGCCCCTAGTATCCATGTACCTCCTCATGTCTCCTTACAACCGGAGGTCCCTCAAAATGATGGATGGCAGGAGATTGTCCACCCAGAAGTCTCCCAACATCATGGTTGGCCCAACTTTTCCTTGCCTGCTCCTCCGCCTTTGAACCCCATTGTCCAAGTTGGCCCTGACCACTCATCAGTGCAATCCTCCCATGCTAGCAAGAGATTAAAAACTAAAGCCCACCATGCACTTGTTAAAGGAAAATTCGTTGCTTCCCCTTTCTCACCCTCCAATGGTTCCAACAAATCTGTGTCTTCCTAGATGCATTTGAGGGACGATTGTTCCCATGTGATTAGCGAGATTAAACCTAAAGGCTCTGCACAGCCAAAGGCAAGTTCAGGAAAATCTAGAGGTGACAGCAGCAACCAAGGAAGGGTTGCATCACAGATTGGGAAATATGGTTTTTGAGTTTTATGTTATCTATTATTTATGACAGTTGACTTCATGGATCTTTGGACAACATGTTTTATTTTGGATATATGAGTATTGTTTTTTTGAAGTAATTTCGAATTTCATGAGCTAAAATTGCCAAAAGTAAATATGTGGATGGGAGACACAAGGAGATGTGCTTTGCTTAAATAATGGTTATGTTATGATTTTTATGATTGTTATGAACTAAAGGGAGTCACAAGGGGTCCCACCTACTAGTTATTATTTATTTATGACCCTTATTATAATTATTACTTTTCCCCCCAACTAAAGTTAGTTGAGATTTTATTTAACTTAACTAATGAGTTGGTGTAACTACTTCAACCAATTCTAACTTGTTAAAAGAAAAAGGAAAGGGAGGAACAAAAGGAGGATAGAAGCAGAAGCATGCTAAGGTTTTCTCTTTGAATTTATGTTGAGATAGTTCAGTTTTCATTCATTCATATATACATCATAGCCTAATTCTCTTTTTTGATAGCAGGGTCTTATTGTAGACAACAATATTTAGGGATGAATCAAATCATTCAGACATTTTTTTTTCAAAGGTGTTGATCTATCTTTGATAGTGTGTGTAGACTTGTTTGTTTATGAATTAATTTTCATGACTAATAAAGGCTATTGTGCAGAGTCGAGTGGGAAGAAATCTGTGGCAAGTTGATCCAGCTTTTAGAGTTCAGTTTTGGTTTTCTGTCAGAGGTCCTTTTGTATGTTCCATCGAGGATGTCTAAGTTTGACTTTAGTCCAAGATTTTTGTGTGAGATTTTTCAAAGAAAATGACTCTGTGGTGAATTGGAATGAAATAAAGGTTTGCTTTATGTCTCAACTGTCTTGATTATCATCTTGGTGTCCTTACTTCTGTTCTTACATTTATTTCAGCAGTTGTTATATTCAGAAAATTACATAAAAAGTAAATTTTCATCAAGGTTTTTGTTGATAAAAGACTAGCCTAAGCACTCGTAATTAACACTTGTGAGCTAGAATGTTAATTTTTTTGGCTATAAACATAGGGTGATATTCCCATCTACTTTTCTTTAGCCAAGTAAAGTCTAAAAATGCTTGAGTAAGATCAATTCATATCTTTTCCTCAACAATGTTGTATATGCATCATCAAGGATCATGTGTCCAACGTCCAAGGTCCAAGAGGTGTGGGGAGGTGCCCCAGGGCATGGAAAATCATCAAAGGGCCCAACATTATGCATCAAATGTGAAACACCCTATATAAATTCTATAACGTCTGGGGCATCATAATGAAAACATCCTCCAAAGGACCATGTCAAGGGTGCATCATTACCAAATAAGGTCCACATAATCAAGTAAGAGAAAAAACTATAAGATACAAGAGACATTAGAATCATATAAAGTAATCCATCACTTAATACAAGAGCCAGGTAACCAATTCACATTAGGTGTCTTCTTGAAACTTCACACTAGCTTAATACTTTGTGCAATTTTCCAAGTTTAGTTATGGGAGGACCATTATAAGACCCTATTAGGCATTCCAGTACCTTGTTAGAGAGGTATTTCCCAAGAAAACCTTAAAACTTTAAGTATAGTGAATGATGTGACATGGAGTTTACTTCATGTTCATGGTGTCATTGACATGCAAGGACACATGTGGGTTCATCTCCATTAGATCCTTTATAGAGGGAGCACTTTTTGCCTGAGATACCATTTCCTCGGGAGTGTGTATTCCAAAACCCTTCTTGCATTTTTATATTCTTTTATTTCTTTGCAAGTCACCTTCTCAGTTTTCAAGAATTCATTATTTTTCTTATTGGGTTTAATTCCTTTTAATTGATATGCATTCAATGCACTAGGACTAGGGGCAATCACCTCATAGCAAGGGGGAAGAGATGAAGTTGACCATTGGATTTTTACTTGGTCATTTATTATCCCATTATTTCTTCTTTATTTTATATCATGCTTTATTTTTATTCTTTAGCAGTTGCATCAACCTCGACATTCTATCCCTTCTCATAGGAGGATGAAGGCATGAGCCTGTTTGGTGTACGTAACAACCATTACCCAAATATAGGAAAATGAAAGGAATCAAGATGAAAAAAATTAAGTATGGAAGCGAGTGGTATGTTACCCCTATCGAGGCCTCCTAGTAGTACCCATGTTCCCCAAGAGTGAAAACACTAGATTAGAACACAAATGATGTCCACCAAGATGAAAAAAGGAAAAAATCATACTTCCAAGCAATCATGATCCATTATTTGACTTTGTTGGGCACATGCCCATTTTGGGGAAAAGGCACGACATGGAGGAAATACATTTGGTAGGGAGGCATGTGAGGTGTGCATGCAAGAAGATGGGAAAGAAAGACAGATGGCAGGAAAAGCAGTGGACAAAAGGAAAACGTGCATGAAGAGGAGGAAAGCATGCAAGGCCAGCATGCAAGAATACCTAACTATGTTAGGGTTTGGTAAGAGAATGTAATGGTTGATGAGACAAAAACACACATAAATTGATACCTAGGAGGTCTAGGTGAGGGTTCTGATTATTGAGTGTTACTCACATGAGAAGGAGTAACTGGTCTGTAACACGAATGTAATCTGATCCAGTCTTGTAAGTTGTTGAGTTGTAGAGGTTCAAAAAGGTAGATCTTGAGGGTTAGATCATGAGCTGAGAAGCCTGGTGTGATATAGTCCACCTCATAATAGATCTCGACCTGACTGAGGATGATTTGTAAAGCACGCGGCGCTGTAGTTTTGGAACCACCATAGTAAAAGAGCTGGAGAGCCAGATATTTGTGGACATATCCCAGGAGGGGGTGAACCACGGTAACACATATGTTATGTGATTGAATGTTTGTGCCCCTTTTACTATCAATAAGTAGGTGTTAGAATGATGTATGAATGAATTAATGGATCTAATCACACTACATGCATGAATGAGAATGACGATATATTGCTCTAATAATTAGAAAGAATTCATAGATCCCCATTCAGTCCTGGACTACAATCATCTGATCATTGCAGTCACCCATTAATATTATCTCGGGTGAGACTGCGTAGTGCACTCTGTGCGCTACGTTGCCTTCTGGTTTACCAGGAGGGACGATAGTTTTAGAGGCTTTGTTGGATCCCCAATAGATCTGAACCTGGGTCAAATCATGTTAAAGGTATAACTAAGATAAGAAACCAACAAATGGTTCCATTTCTGGTTAGAACAACATAGGATTGAGTGGATGAGATCTGTTGAAGATCTGTTAAAAGAATGTTTGATCTATTGAAAAATTGTTAAAAGAATGTCAGATATGGGACCGAAGTGTCAAAAAGAATGAAAATACAGAAGGGAATGTTTATACCCTAGAGACCCACGAAGGAGGAAATAGAGAGATGATTGTAAACAAAGGAGCTAGAGTTTGCACAGCAAGATAACAGAAACCCTGGAGTAACATCGCGCAAATATCTTGAGAAATATGTGTTTACTGATCTGCATGAAGTATTTTTTTGTGATTTTCCACACTTATTGCAGGAGTGGATATTGAGTTTGAAAGACAACCACACAACAAATTGGATCCAAAAGTTAGAGTGGAACCCAGTTCAGATTGCACAGTTACAACATGTGAATAACAAATTCGCTCGCACAGTAGATTTTTGGCTCGACAATATTATAGCAGGATTTTTAATAGAATTTTTAGTAGATACTGTGATGTCGTACAACGCAGTAGAGAAAGAGTTTCTATGCAGACCTCGAGGAAGGTATATTATATCATTGTATACTTCTATTAAGATCTTGTTGTATAACAACGGGGTAATGACAATGGCGTCAGACAGCTAAATTTCCATGTGTGCATGGGGGAAGGGGGGAAGCACTGACAGGAAGTGTAAACATGGAGGAAGATACAGATAATGGAAGGAAGTAGGAACCTATCAACCCAATCATGATGGAGGAAGACCAAATCAAGTAGATCATGGAAATAGCAAAAAGGACGCACAGTGGAGTACCCTACCAATACAAGATGAACAATAAGAAGAGAGTCATAGCCACGCAGGAAGGCTTGGCCAGTGATGAAGAGCTATTTTTGAATGTGCATTTCAGTTTTCAAAAAACTTTGCTTGCCATTTTGGCATCATATTGATCCTAGAAATTAAAAGTTGCAATGTTTTGAGTGCTTGCTTGTGATTAAGAAGAATAGAACTCTTCTCCTTCCCATATGTAGAATTCATCGAAAGAAAGAATTTCATATCATTCCTGTGCATTCTATTGGATTCGAGTCTCTTACACATCATCTGGGAATTATACTTAGAAACCAGTTAGTACCTTGGGACCTGCATGCCTCAATGAGAGGTCTCCTCACTTCCAACAGTAGGTTTACATCATTGACCTCTGATCGGATGATTCCATGAATGTTCTACCTCAGCTCATTTATTCACATTCGTTGGAATGTACTAGGGTACCTTAGGAGTAATTCACATCATTGGTGATTTCCCTCACACTTGTTAACGATTTACCTCAATGATCGGTAATCAAGTGGTCTACCATGTTCTACATAAAATCATCTATTCACATGGCTATATTTGTACCACATTTGGATTGGGATGAAGACCCTGGGTTGATCATTCACTCTGTTATATGCTTTTCCCAGGTTGTAAAGGATATAATTTGAGCATGTTGATATATATATATTGTCACATAGATACACATTGTATTGGTCCGTGGATATGGATCCACTATGTATTTTTCATGGCTATGATCAGTTCATGTCATTGAGGTATGGATCCACATTGTATCTCTAGTGGCCATATCTTAGTCAGTATTTTCATGGATCCATAGTGTATTGGTCGGTGGTCATGCTTTGAGTCATCTCATTTTCCAAGCATAGGTATGCTTGCCTCGGAAATAGAATATATATTAATATTGTTTGATGATTGTTTGTATCTTCTTCCAGGTTCTCCAACTCCACACCCTTGCATTGAAGAATTTGTAAAGTGTTTCAGCCATCAGTTTCTCTTCTGACCTCACACTTTAGGGGGCAATCTGTTACACATCAAAATTCCACACTTAAGTACCTCACCCTCAGTGTCGCAAGTGTCGTAAAATTTTCATATACACCTTTCTAAGTTTTGCATACACCTTGACACCATGAAAGAACATTTTTAACAATCCCTAGTCAATGTAGAGGAGAAACATATTATATGAAGGTCAAAATACTATGTGCGGATGAATTGTTTATTAATATTCATAAAAAGGAAATTAATTTAGTGTGAAAATACACCTCACATTTAGTTTCATAATCTCAAGGAGAGGTTGAGAATCTCATAGATGGTTGAGATATTTTCTCAAACCAAAATCCTAATTTGGAGGATCTTGAGAGATATTTCCTCCTTAAAATCCTTGAGAGATATTTTCTCCCTAAAATCCTTGAGAGATACTTTCTCCCTAAAAATCTTGGAGATCCCATTTTAGTGGATCTAGTGAGTGATCTTCTCCATGGTGGTTAAGCCTCCAAATACTATATAATGAGGGATTTCCATGGAGAAGGGGAGGAAGGGGGAATATTAGAGGTATCAAACCTTTAATTATGTAGACAGACAAAGATATCAAACTTATGATCTTAGGATTCATGCAAGGGTCTGGACAAGGAGAGCTTGGAGGAGTGCTACATCAGAATCCATGTTTGTAATTATTCTCTTTGGGTTCTCATTTTAATATACTTGGTCTATTTCCTTCAAGATTTTGTACTCTTGCATGTGTTTTTCTATTGTTCCTTCAATATTTGTAGATGAATTTGTTTGATCTAATCTTGTAGAGTAGGATTTCTTTGTTTCTCTTTGTTGTCTATTGAATTTCAGGTATTAATTTTTTCTAAGGAGTTTGGAGATCAAGCTCGGATTGGAAGCAGTGAGGACAAACTTCGAAACTAGGTGCATCACACATTTTCTTCCTCTCTCTCTTTCTGATTAGTTAAAATAAATTCAAAGGGATGTTAGTGTCCACTTGTGTTTTTTTGTCTTGGTATTAGGGGTCTGCAATCCAATGGAAAGTTTACCTATTCGTGGGGGAATATTTATGTAACATAAGACTCAACCTCTTCTCCCTTCTTGTGCTCACCATTGAAAGTTGGTGGCTTAACTTTCCTAACTTCACTTTGCAATATGTTTGCCTCGGGCCTTCTTCTCTTTCTCCTGATAGAATACACACTTGGGCTACTCCTTGGCTCTGAACTTGCAATATTTATTTTGGTATACTACTTTGGAGAATGATGGTGCATGTGCATTCTTCGTGACATCCTATCATTCCCAATATCATCCCTTTTTCTATGGGATCTATATGTTGAAACTAGTCTAGCACTAGTTTCTTACTTGGTTCCAAAGTCTTTGTTGACTTTCTTATTCAACACTTTAGACTCTGGATTATTTCTTCCTGATCCTTCATAATTCTTTAATTATCTTCCCTATAGCTCGGCACTTCCTTATGTAAGCTTCTCATTGTGACAGGATCATGCATATCCCTTCTTCCATTAGACTTTGTCTCGGCATTCCCCATGTTGACATGAAGACCTCTGATCTCTTCTTCATATTTTTAAGATCCCTGAGCATCTTCCATAACTCCAATCCTCATATAAGAACCAAAGATACTTTCCTGTGCCTATAATTTTGCAAGAAATGTACATGTAATAATTACTTTTAGAACATGCATAAAATAAAACATTTCTTCAATTAGAATATAGGTTACTCTTTATCCCAATTTATGAAGGACACGATGTACCTAATCAAAATCTGAATCCTTATATGTATTCCTTTCTGAAACAACTTTCCAATGGTTGTACTCATGCCTCATTCTGAGTTCTGAGTGAAAAGTTGAAACATTTACAAGTTGCAACTTTCCACTTATTTACTGCTACAAAAATCTATTTATTATTTTATGAGAAATTTTAATGCCCAATTCAAAATTATAGGTGGATAGATGTCTTTTCCTCCTCAATACATTTACAGCGACTACTTTTTTTCTCAATTTGAAGCTTTGATCTAAAATTTATGGTCCAAAGAAGTTTAGGTTGTTTTACCCAATTCACCCTTGTATGTTACATGTGACTTCTTTTTCTTCTTGCACATTTTTACATCCCCTAATTCCCTATCTGGCTCCATAGTTGGCTTCTATGGATCATAATATTTCTATAGACTACTCTTGCGCCCCAAATGGACTTATGAGCAAGGAGTTATTCTCTCTAAAAGTAAATCGGTGTTAAAATTTTACCCTTAATGTTTTGGTTGTAACTTTCTCATACGAGCTTTGTTTTGAACGCGGAATGCCTCATTGGATAGCTCTCTCTTAATTCTTTTATTTGGGTTGCAGAGAAAGTGTACCTTGGCAGGTATACTCTATTATTTTGGGTTTTTATTGGCTAAAAACGTCTTTTATGGCCGAAAAATCGCCTTGCAAGTTCATGACCTTCATAAATATGAAAAAATCAGAAATTTTCATATAAAATTGATTGATTTATTGTTATAACAACCCTTTAAATATGAGTAGTTGATCTCAAATTGTGTGAAATCTGAGTCATTGATCCAAGCTCCATTGACGATCGATGATCAACACTTTCCTTTGGACGTGCACAACATTTTTTCTAAATTGTCGATCTGATCATTGGCCATCGTCCCATTCCCTTGAAAACTAATTTGCAACACAATGCAAAACTGGCCACGCAACTATCATACATCGGTTTTCGGCGACCCTCGTTGACCGAAGAAACACTTATCCAATTCAACTGACCCAACTGTCAGTCTTCGGTCATCCCTGTTGGCTGATGTGGCAACTGTTGACATGGCATGACACATGGATGTTGGCTTGGCATGGAATGTAGACTATAATCTGGCATCAGAATGATGTGGCATGACACGTAGATGTTGAAATTTCATGACACATGGATGTTGGCATGGCATGACACATCATCACCCTCTTTTCTCCATTGGTCATTAACCATTTCTCTTGGATGACCTGAACACCTCGCCAATTCGGTTGATGCCTGACCATCACCCCATCATCCATCGGTGCTCCATATTGCTCGATTGAAAAACTTCATCAATTTGTCTGACACCTGACCACTGGCCCGTTGGTCGTTTCTCTTGCTCGACCAAAACACTTTGTTGAATTGGTCAACACCCGACCATCGGCCCATCGTTTCATCAATGATTTCCTTTAGACACACCAACACATCATCGAAATGTTCAACCCTCGACCATCAGTTGTTGGCCATTGATGATTTCCATTGGAGACCAAACATTTCCCAAATCTGTTCGACCTAGCCATAAATTATTTCCTTTGGACAACTCCAACACTTAGAAAACTTTTGACCCATCTCCGATGAATTTGGACCGTCGATCTCCAAGCCAAGATAATTTTGACCGTCGATCATCTCCAACTCCCAAACGATCGAAACTAATCTAGACCGTCGATATACTTCAAATTCATAACCTCCAAAAATGAATCTCGGCCATTGATCAAATCAACCTTTCAAAAAGTTGAAACCTTGTAAATTTTTAAATTTATTAAAGTGAAGTTGAGTCGTTGATCTCGAGATCAAACACGATCTCGTTCATCAATTCACTAAACGCTTGTAAAAATATACAATTGCCATTAACACGTGAAATTAGACCTTCCAATTTGAATTCATCTCTGTAGATCTGCAAATTGACTTCATTAAACCTTTCAAACTATTCTCATTCATTTAAACTCGAATCTTGCTCATGAATTTGGGGATTTATTTTTTATTTTTCAATGTTTTTCCCCAAAATCGCCACAGAACAAAATTTGTTAACAAAAAAATTTCCAAATTCGCACTCGTCCTTGGCCCATACAATCTTGTTGTTTGAACCAAAGGGATCATATACCATAGTTTAATGTCCCCCAGCCCAGCTAAGGAACATTACGATACAGAATACTCATAAATTAAAATTTTTGCTATCTAATTAATTTCTTGTAGTTCCAGTTATGATTTACATACAGATTTTGTTTTTGTCTATTACCATAAATTATATGCAACTACAAAATGCTAAAATAGACATTAAATATAGCTAATAAACTAAATTACAACAACATATAAATCAATCTCATACACAGAGTTCATGCACAACAATTTAACTCATAAAATAACACAGCAACATGATTAAACACTTATCTTTTAGAAATAGTTGTGCAACTAGTTGCTTGGGATGGACTATCCACCCAACCATAGACTCATTGTTACAAATATCAAGAGAAAGTAACACCTGAGCTTAGGATAGCAATCCAAAAAATAGGGTGGTCTCTCATTTTCCACTCATAGCTCAAAAAACTCACAACCCATTGGTATTCTTCTACAACTATCCTGATTTTCCACTAGCTCTCTTACTCTCGACCTGCCCAACCCAAGGAATGTACCCCTTCACTGGTATCAATCCCTTGGGAATCCCATTCATTTATCAGGTTCACTCTAACACAGGTAACCAGGAATCTCTCAATTGGGAACTCAAGGGAACTCCCTACTAGGAAAACTACTAGCAAAAACAATAAAAAACACTTGTTTTTATAGTGCAACTCACACAAGAGTCCACTCTTCAGGCCTCACACCTGGCTTTTCAGTATTCAACTTCAAAATTATCCAAAAATTCTCTAGCATGCTCTAGAATTCTCCCTCAATGGATGTTCCAGCTCCAATCCCTCTTTCTTGCTATCTACATGTTTCCCATGCACAAAAACTAAATGTGCAAAAAGTGTTGTAGTTGTACATATGAATTTCTCTCCTTTGGCTTGCTTGCTTGACCCACACACTTCCTCGAGCTGATTATACTCAACCCTTGGCATGATTCCAACAACTATGGCATGTGACTTCTCACCCCCACCCTCTTACATGCATTCAATGATTGGCTTTGGGAACACTCAATTAGAAATTAGAAGTTTCATATTCCAATAGAAATTTTAGGAAATGGTTTGAATTGATATACATGGGTAATTCCCCCTTGGACCCCTCTTAAACATTCTCCTAGACCCTACCCTCTCTTTTGTATTAATTCAGCCCCCACTATGTCCATGTCCCCTTAGCCATTGGCATCACATTTTATTATTAACATTCAGAAATACATTATGCATATTACATTTCTTTGGCCCCTTTTCTAAACCTTGTATCCCCCTTTCCCTCTTGTGGAGTCCTAGCCGCCCATACTCTTTTTTGTAGGAAAATTCCCCTGTGCATAGGTGAATCTCCTCTTGGATTCTAGACCCCTATACCAAGACATAAAACATGCTAACATTGGACACTAACATTCCTTTGAATCTAACTAACTAATTAGAAAGAGAAGGAGAAGGAAGAAAGTGTGATGCACCTTATTCTAATGTTTTTCCTCAATGCTTCAACTTGAGTTTGATCTCTGAGCTCCTTAGCACTATTTGAGGCCTGCAATGCAATGGAAAGCGATACAAAGAACTCCTACTCTACTCTATAATATTAGTCCAATCAAATCCATCTTAAGACAAACATATGTAAAGAGACATAGTTTTTTTTTTTTTTTGTAACTAGGGGAATCGGTAACAATGGCAGTATCGTACTCGCGTGACACGGGGTCGAATCCTATTGGATGCCTTATAACCCCTAGGGAGAAACGCACATCCTGCAAGCACACCCTCTGAGTAAATTGGGGTGAGAATCGACCTTGAGACCTTTTTTTACATATTTCCTTTCATTTACACGGCACTTGCCAATCGGTCTACACCCCTGCGGGCGTAAAGAGACATAGGTTATAAGGAAATAGGCCAAGCAATATATTAATTAGAACTCAAAATAGATACTTACATACTGTAGATGCAGTTGCAGCAGCTTCCCCAACTCCTCCTCTTCCATCCCTTGCACAAATCTCCCAAAATCATAGGTTTGATATCCTAAAGATTTCTCCCAAGACCATAGGTTTGATACCTCAAATGTCCACCATTCCTTATGAGATCATACGTTTGGTATCTCTAGACTCCTCCATTCCTATCCTTCTCCATGGAAATCCCTCATTATATAGGATTTGGAGGATTAACCACCATGGAGAGTGTTGGCAACGGAAGTCACTCCTTGATTGCAGCAGGAGCAGAGCCCGACGCCCATCAGTTTTTATGTCACGATAGTTTTAATGGGTGATCAAATGGGTAGAGACTTGGGAAGATATCACTCAAACTCAGGGATTGGGTCTGGCATGCAAGGAACAAAGGAGGTCTTGATCTAACTTCAGTCAGTGGGTTGATTTGAAAATGAGCATGTTGAAGACTTGGTGAGAGGAGTGGACAAACTACCTCAGGCAACAGGCCTTTCAGTAATTTGTAGAAGAAAAACTATGAATGCAAGATCCTCTAGTTCAGAGCTTCGGGAAACTGAAAGGGGGGACTTGACTAGATTCTCCAATTCCAAGTCGTTCAGTGCTAAGAAAATCACAGGGATCGATTAGAAACAATGTGACTGTTACAGCGATCAAACTCTACATCATCCTATAACAGTTACAACTCGACTGGATTCTCCAATTTTGAGTCGTTCTAATACAGTGTAAACAAAGACGCGAAAGAAAAACTGGCATTCATAAGACAAGAAGTCTCAAGAGTCCAGACATAACCAGGAAAACAATGCTTCATTAAAGTTTACCACCGGTAGCCTTGCTCAACCATCGATACTTTACAAAATACAAAGACTGAGTCTATATACTCAGGAAACCTCACCTCACAGAGGCGTGTCCAGTCACCCAAATCTTGGTGTCCCTTCAGTCAAACTCATACTGATATCTTTCTTCAAGATCCATCTTAACTACGCATGGCTCCTGTAAGGAGGGTAGCTGAGCCATTAAGTGTTGGGATAGCGTGCGTAGACTTCTTTGTCTAGTCGAGGACTTCGGCATGGCTTCTTTGAAAAAATCAATACACAGGACCTCTTCGAGCAGACCGCTTTCCAGACCCTCCATTCCCCACACATAATGAATGAAAGGAGGTTTCAACCACCCTCTCTTGCCTTCATTTACTCCAAGCGAGAAACAGTATTGAGATCGGATCCGGTGGCACCTGGAGATCGCGATGACCCCCTCTGTAACTGAACTCGGTGCCTTTGGCCTTCTTTACACAGCTCCTTTATCTCCCCAAGTGACCACAGGCTGCGACCATGTGCTTATTTCCGAGGCGCTTTCGGCGTTCACGAATGGGAAGGAGCTAATCCCTACATTTAGAAATCGCGATGAGAGAAACACCGAGACGACTCAATATGGTCCCATGCATCCTTCAAATCTGACGGTCCTAAACTCACTCGACACTGCTGTGGGTCCCAGGTCCTGGACGCTCTTTCTACTTCGCGCATTGGGGATATGAGGGAGTTTCTCCTTACGCTTCGAAACCGCGATGGGAGAAAAGGCGGGGAGCCTAATCGTGCGCCAGGTGTCCGCTTCAGATGGACGGCTAAGACTGCCCCTTGGTACTGCGGGCCCGACTTTGGGCATCATCAGCGCTTCGAGGTTTGGGGTTTCGAAATGTACAACAACATAAAACCTTCACCCCTTGAACTCGCAACTGTTGAAAAGCCGACGCGACTAGATCTCGCACCACGTGTCCCTCGGATGGACGGTTGTTATTCTTCCCTACATACAATATGGGTGCGATCTATTTGCACTAATCTCGATGCAACTCTACTATCCGTGATTTTCCGCTGACCACCGATCTGCTCTTATGAAAGGATCTGGACCGTCGTCAATATAATCACTTGCTTACTAGCTGGAAGCTTGAAACGAGATTTTTCCATGTTGCGCTTGGGCGCTCCTCGTACAAATTGCAGACCCGAATACTCTTGTGCCTAGGACAAGAAATGTCGCTAACAAAGAGGATCACTCATCAAATCCACTAAAAGGGGATCTGAAATATATTTAGGGAGAAAATATTTCTTAAGGATTTTAGGGAGGAAATATATCTCAAGGATTTTAAGGAGGAAATATTTCAACCATCCATGAGATCCTCCATCTTCCCTAAAAAATAGGAAACCAAATGTGAGGTGGATTCTCACACTTAATTTATTTATTTTTCATGAATATTAATAATAATTCATGTGCACTTGGTATTTTGGCCTTCATGTCATATATCCCTCCTCCACATTGACTAGGGATTGTGACATAGGTTATTCCATGGTGTCAATGTGTATGAGACACTTATATGACACTTACGACACTTAGGGAGAGGTACCTAGGTGTGCAAATTTCATGTGTAATAGAATGCCCCCTAAAATGTGAGGTCAGAAGAGAGAATGATGGTCAAAACACTTTTCAAATATTTAATGCAAGGGTTTGGAGTTTGAGAATCTGGAAGAAGCTGCAAACAACCATCAAACAATATTAATACGATATGACTCAAAGCACGATCGTCGACCAATACACTGCGGATCCATGAAAAATATTGACTAAGGATATGGCCACCAAATATATAATGTGGATCCATACCTCCATGAAATGAACTAATCGTAGCCACGAGAAATACACAGTGGATCTACGAAATGATAAAACATAGCCATTGACCAATATAATGTGGATCTATGTGACAGTATGTATATCAGTATGCTCAAATGATCTCCTTCGTAGCCTGGGCAAAGAAAATAACAAAGTGAACACTCAACCCAGGGTCTTTGTCCCAATCTCGATGTTGTATGAATCTAGACATGTAAATAGATGTTTTGATGTCGAATATGGTAGAAACCACTTGATTACCAATCATTGAGGTAAACCGTTAACAAGTGTGAGGGAAACCACCAATGATGTCAATGACTCCCAAGGTACCCTAATACATTCTAGCGAATCTGAATAAATGAGTTGAGTTCGAACATTCGTGGAATCATCTGATTAGAGTTCAATGATGTAAACCTATTGTCGAAGATGAGGAGGCTTTCCATTGAGGCATGCAGGTCCCAAGGTACTAACTAGTTTCTAATTCTAATTCTTGGATGATGTGTTGAAGTCGATAGGAAAAGACTCATCGAAGGAGGGCCTTGATGTATCCCCCATCAACGACATGAAATTGACATAGGAAAGTGATGTAATATGGTGAAACAAATGAGTATGGAATGACACAAGAAATGGAAACTGGTAATACTACAAATGGATAGTTTGAAGTGAAACTTCCCTTGAACATGATGAGGCATGACAACTGACTTGGAAGCATTGAATCGACAAGTACCAAAATTTAATGTGATGACAATAACAACACTATTCAACTGAACAAAAAATTATGGCAACACATGGAATTGGTATGACTCAGAGACAAGCGGATTACCCAATTGTAAGACGAGACGCAAACATGTTCCATGTTCAAGGGTGACAAAAGCTTCCATAAATAATTCTCAAAAAACTTGACCCACTTCCTTCAATTTTTCCCCCACCCAGATAGATGAGTACTTCTTTTTAATTTAACGAGCTCGAGGAGGGTAACACATGCTCGATATAACTCACCTTCGGTAAGTCCCTCTTCCTTTGTTTAATGAACTAGAAGAAGAAAGGGCTTGTCCCCATATGGCCCCTTCAATGTGTAGTTTAGTGAGTCCAGAGAAGGAAAACTAGGTGGTTTTTCATGTTTAGAGAGTCTGAAAAGAACTTAAAGGCGACTCTAGGGTTGTCCTTTTTCGTAATTTTAGTCTCACGAGGTCGAAAATAGATAAAATACCACTCGAAATATTCCCTTTCAAACCTTTTAACGAGTGTGAAAGGAAGAAATATCACTCGACAATATTTTCATGTTTAGAGAGTCTGCAAAGAGCTTAAAGGAGACTCCAGGGGGTTCCTTTTTCATATAACCTTTATGAGTCTGAAAATGTGATAAAATTCTACTCAGTTACATTCTCATGTATTTATGAGCACAAGAAAGGACAAATACTAAGCTCAGTATTGGTTTCATTTTTACACAAGCTTGAAACAAAATTAAACTTATGCTTGTAAATTCCCAACGTAATTTCCAAAGGTTGGGATACCCATGGATGGTTGGTACTCTGCCCCCATCCCGAAAAGATAGCGGCTTAACTCCAGAATGATCATTCCTCCTTAAAATCCTTGAGATATATTTCCTCCCTAAAATCCTTAAGAAATATTTCCTTAAGCTAGTGGCTTAACTCTAGAATGTGTAACACTCTTTCATCTGACTTGGTCTGCAGCAATGATGTATATTATTACTATAATCGAGTGTGATTACATACTATATTTTATAAAACATCCTCAAAACATAGCGTAAATCACACAGGAACTCTAGCCTCAAAACATATATACAAAGACACTCTGGCCCAAAACATCCTGGCTCAGCAGCCTATAAAGTATATGTACATTTACAATGGGTTTCAACTTAGGGGTATTAAACTATCAGACCAACACCATTAGAAACAAGATTTTTGAGGCTTAGATTTGACATATTGTATGTTATTCTTCTTATCAATATCAAGTGCACTACAACCCTTGCAAATTTCCCTTTTGAAACCCTAATGAAAGTGAATAATGGCAATGTGGTAGAACATGCCATGGGAAGAACGAATGTTGGTGGAAAAATTTCTCCAGGATCTGTATAAGGGGTGCCAAGATATGAAAGAGATAGTCAATAAATTTAAGGAGACTTGTATTATTGATACCACAAACCCTTTCATCAATGAAGAGTATAACTGATAAAGATATGCTTGGTATGATTTAGAGGATTCTTGTGATTACTAGTACATAGAATCTAGTTGTCATTTATGGGATAAAACTATGTTCACATTATATTTGATGACTCTACTCTACCCTATGTAGAGAAAATCATGGACAGTAGTCAGGAGCTCATTATGACTATTATTTTTTAGCTTTCCTATTCTCCAGTAATCGTGTGCCTTCCGGATCCACATCTGATATTTTGCACTTATGTTGAAAAAACATTTATATGGATAGATATGTATATTTGGATCCTCATGAGCATGCTAAGCATTTGGAGCATCATTATCAAGTGGGTATTGAGCTCGGGTATATCTAGTGGGGAGTCAACATGAGCTCTTGAAGCTAGCACTCGGGTTTATGGATGATCTCTTTGGATTACTTTAGTATTGTAGTGGGTACTTACACCTGGAAGAATGGATACTTCATCATGGTAGTTAGCACTTGTACATTGGACCTAGGTTTATGGTGGATATTGTTGGACTATTTCAGCTTGGTGGCTAGCATTTGTACATGGGACCCTGGTTCTCTGGCTTACTTCAGCATTGCGGTCAACACTCATCCATGGGACCCTGGTTTATGCATGCACCTCCTCACAAAAAGTATTGAGGACAACACTTTTCTAAGGGGGTGGAATGATCGGAAACTCCCTAGGTCTGTAATCTAGGGCCAAAGGGCCCATATTAGAGTAATAATAGTGAAGGTCATTCATTATAAGGTGGACTAGGTCCACTATGTTTGTTAGTATTAAATAAGACCCACTATGGTAGTTAGTATTGAATAAATGTAATGGGGCCTCATTAAAAAAGGTCCACTAGGTAGTTCGGAGGTTGTTATGAATAGAGTTCTCTTGTTAGTTACAAATAAGGATGGATTCCTCCTTATGAGGAAGTGGAATACTATTGTATTTGGATCTTAGCTCATGGGAGGTCTCCCAACCTTAAGAGGCAAGTGAAGAGGCATGGATTCCTTCCATAAAAGCATTAATTGTAAGGTGTTTCCCTACCTTAAGGGTATTTTTATATAACCAAGTAAAGGGGATTCTCTATCTTATTCTTGAATATCTTGTATGTGATAACATTTTTAGGTCTAAGGTACATAACAAGTGGTATCAGAGCTCTTTCTTAGGCTAAAAACTTCTTCCTTTTTGGACCAAGAAAGAGCTTTGATACCACTTGTTATGCACCTTAGACCTTAATATAAAATCTCACACAAGATACAAAGGATAAGATAGAAAATATCATTTACTCGATTATAAAAAAAATACCCTTAAGGTAGGGAAACACCTTATAATTGATCATTTTAAGGAAGGAATCCACTCATGTTCAATTTCCTCTTAAAATTGGGTGACATCTCAATGTGTTAAGCTCTAAATACAATAATCTTCCACTATCTCATGAGGACTCCATCCTTATTTATAACTAACAAGAGAACCCTAATCATAACAACCTCATAATTACCTAGTAGAGCTTCTTTAATGAGACCCCATTACATTTATTCAATATTAACTACCATATTGGGCCTTATTTAATAGTAACAAGCATAGTGGACCTAGTCCATCTTACATTGAATGGACTCCACTATTATTACTCTACTATAGGCCCTTCAGCTCCCCATTACACCCCTAGGGAGGATCCCAACATGACCTAGAGGAGTTGTAAGTATGAAATTCGAAAACCTTCAACAATCCTTGGTGTTACCTTTAATACATTGCCTTCTAAGAATCGATTAATGACAATTGATCTACCAATGATGGTTTTTTTCATTATTTTCAACATCCTCACATTTTACTTGTCAATGTGTTGGTCCATGGTCAAGGTTGATAGGTTTGTTGTTGTCGACATCAACAAATCATGAGTGGGGTTGCGGATGAGATGACACATTAACAAAGGATACAACACTTATCGATAAGTGCCTTATGGACAAGTGGATTGTTAAATTAACCCTTATTGATAGATGACTCATCAATAAAATGGTTTGATTGGTCTCTTTTTTATTCCAATTTTATCAATTGACCCCTTTGTTGATCACCCTAAAATCAACCTTTCATGAACTCGTTGACCCAAATCATCAACCCACCTTAAGACTTGGAACATCTTCCCAAAGAAAGTTTAACAACTTTATTGAAAAACCTCTTTGTAATGTTAATGTCATTAATCGGTCTCTTAAAAAACATAGGGTTGGGAGTGAATTGATAGGAAGTTATCGAGGGAAGCTACACTCATGCACATGGCACATTGTGGTAGGCTATATTTGACATAGTGGGAGTGCAACAAAAGAATGAAAGGTGGCACATTATGGATAGGATTCAAAAACATCATCTTTAGAAACATCATGTATTTTCTCAATTAAAATTACCTATTCGTTAAACTTAATAAAAAAATGTATAAACTCTTTTTTTATTATTTTTTAAAGTGATAAAACCTATTGTTAAGAAATAGAGCACAAGATAGAACGAGACAGAAGAACTTGGTAGAAAAGGCTTCAATCCATATTCTACACATAGTATTCATTCCAATGATACAAATATATAATATATGAATGCAATCACCTCATAAAATAGATTTTCTCTCACACTAACACCTCACCAAGAGATAAGACAAGGAGGGGGGAAAGTAAGATCTAGAACACATTTAGGATAAAATCTATATCTCATATTGTAAAATATACAAAGGTGGTGTAGGAATCGGTTATTGTATAGGGTGCCACAGGATAACAGTCCCCCCCTCAATTATAAGTCCAAACGATAATACCAGCAATCCAACAAGAATGAGTATCATCTCCAAGTCTTCATTTTGAAACTCCTAAGTTGAGCCTCGATGAAGAATTGCTTAAAAAACTATCAAATCTGGATGTTGAAACTCATAGAATATGTAACCCAAAATGCTTGTAATTTGTTCATTGATGTGAGTTCCAATATGATGAGAGAGAACCATGAGAGATGAATCAGTTTCTAGTCTGACACATCCTTGAAAATGCTTGACAACTTAATCAAATGTCAATTAACAATGTAGAAGGATCCAGTTTCTCCTTTGCTAGGTCGAATGACCATCTAAGTGAACATAATTTCTACAATATTGCTTTAAAAAATGACACAAAAATAGTGTCAATCAACATACTAGTCATCAATTTGTACGATTCAACTAAACCATATTTCTACCAAATAATGAATGAGTAGTAAACATTGATCAGAATGACATCTACTATAACCTTGTTTTGTCATAAACCTGACAAACTTCAAATATCATTGCCTTGGATATTGCTTTAGGCCATAGAAGCTCTTCTTCAACCTGCATACCAAATTTTCCTTTCCTTTGACCTCATACCCCTGTGGTTGCTACATATAAATCTCTTCCTCTAAATACCCATGGAGAAAAGTTGTTTTTACATCTAATTAACTGTTCAAGATGCAAATATTCTATTGCCACAAGACTCAAAATAGTCCTAATTGAAGCCATTTTAACAACAGGAGAAAATATTTCATCAAAATCTATACCTTTCTTTTGCGAAAACCCCTTTAAAACAAGTATAGTCTTGTACCATTTTCTCCTCCATCTTCTTCCTTCAACTTGTAAACCCATTTATTTTGCAATGTTCTTTTTCCTGCAGACAACTGAACCCAAAACCCAAGTCTAGTTATTTACCAGAAAATCCATTTCCTCTTTCATGCCTTGCTCCCACTTTTTTTTAGTGTCTACCTGCATTTCCTCTTCATAACATTATGGTTCACCAAAATCAGTCAATATTAAATAATACAATGAAGGAGAGTATCGTTCAGGGGGTCTACTTATCCTGGTAGATATTCTAACAACACTTGCAGGAGTTTGAGGTACATGTTGCTCTTGTTGTTGTACATTTTGATTTTTTGGTACCTTTGGAAAAAAAAATTCAGTGATCTCATCAAGCACTGTGTATTCTGGTTTTTCTTTTTCTTGTATATTTCTCTGCAACTGATCTTTGTACATGACCTTCTCACTGAATATGACATCTCTACTCCTAATGATTTTGTGATTTTCATAATCCCATAAGCGATAACCAAAATAATTAACATCATATACAATAAAGGTACACTTCTTGGATTTTATCTCAAGCTTTGTTCTATTTTCTTTATCAATATGGACAAATGTTTCACAACCGAGAGTCTTCAAAAAATAATAGTTTATCTTTTTACCTGTCCATGCATCCTCTAGAATTCCACCATCCAAAGAGATTGAAGGTCCTTTGTTTATTAAGTAAACAACAGTATCTACAGCATCTGCCCATAACTATAAGGGCAGACCAACATGCAATCTCATACTCCTTGCACACTCCATGATTTTCTTGTTCATCCTTTATGACACACCATTTTCTTGTGGTGTTTCTGGAACTGTCTTCTCTCTACGAATCCCATGGTATGAATAGTGATCATCAAAATTCTTGCTGCAATATTCACCTCCATTATTTGATCTGAGACACTTCAACCTTTTTCCTGTCTCATTCTCAACCAAAGCTTTCCATTTCTTAAAAGTATCAAAAACAACTCATTTTTATCGAATGTAATAAACCCAAGTTTTTCTAGTTGCATCATCAATAAAAGTAACATAGTAACGAGATACACCAAGAGATGATACCTGAGATGGTCCCCATACATCTGTATGCACAAGCTTTAACCTTTCACTCTTCTTTTACTTTCCAACTCTGATAAATCTGACTCTCTTATGTTTTCCATAAACACAATGCTCGCAAAAATCCAAATCAATTTGTTTAAGATCTGGTAAAAAAATTCTTTTGTGAAGTATCTGCATCCCCTTCTCACTCATTTTTCCAAGCCTATGATGACACAGTGTTGTATCCACTCTTGTAGAATATAAAGAGATAGAAGATTTAGTATTACCAGTACATAAATACAATGTACCTACCTTCTCTCCTTTTTCTATCACCAGTGATCCTTCGGTGACCTTCCACACCTTATTTGTAAATATGGATATACAACCTTCACTAACCAAATACCCTATTGAAATTATAATTTTCCTTAGATCTAGAACATGTCTTACCTCTTTCAACAACAATTGGTTTCCATTCCTTTTCTTTATTTTTACATTTCCCATTCCAACAATTTTGCATGGTGCATCATCACCCTAATGAACATGTCCAAAATCACCTTGAACATAATATATAAAATGTTTCCTATGCGGTGTGGCATGAAATGAAGCCCCTGAATCTACTACCCAAGACTCAAAAATATTATCTACAGACAGAATCAAATCATCTTGTAACACATCACCTGTTACATTTGCTTCCTGATTTTTCTCTTGTTGTCCATCTCTTTGTTTCTTTGGAGCTATGCAGTATTTCTTCAGAAGTCCTTTCTTCCCACAATTCCAGCACTCTATCTTTCCCAATATATATTTGGATCTTCCCTTCATAGAATTATTTTGGTTCCCTAATCCCTTTCATCTATCCTTTTATCTTCCCCTGTTATCCATGTTTAACGCATTACCTGATGTCTCACTTGTGCTTTTCCATCGCATTTCCTCTCTAAGGATAACACCAACAAAATCATAAAATTTTAGAGTGTTTGAACCAGAGACAAAATTACTTACAGCCATGACCAAGCCATTCCATTTTTTTGGAAATGAGCACAACATTAGAAGAGCCCTGACCTCATCATCAAAGTCCACTTTTACAGAATTTAGTTGATTAGTAACCGTATTAAATTCATTCAAATGATATGCAACAGACCCACCTTCTGACGTCTTCATATTAAATAATCTCTTCATTAGAAATACATTATTGGACACCGAGCGATTTTCATACAATTTAGCTAATGCATCCATCAGCTCCTTCATTGTCTTTTCTTTCGAAATATTGAAATCCATTGACGCTGCCAGGCTCAACCGTATCATCCCTAGTTCCTTTTTGTCAAAAACCTCCCATTATTCGTCCTTCATGGTCGTCGGCTTCTTTTCTATTCCACCCAATGGTAGGAATAGATCCTTTTGATATAAACAATCTTCCATCTGGATCTTCCATAAATGGTAGTTTTGGTCGTTAAATTTCTCGACCCTAAACTTTCCATCTTCTACCATTGCTCCCACTCAAACCAGGAACCCTCTTTTCCTACGAGTTACATTTTGCTATGATACCAGTTGTTATAAAAATAGGATCGTGGAGAAATAAATAAAACAAATGCGGAAATAAAACACAGAAGATACACAATACAATAGAGACACAGATATACGTGGTTCACCCAATGTGGGCTACATCCACTAGAGAAATTGTCAAGTCCTTGCCTTTTATTATCTAGCAAATAAAGGGATATAACATATAGCACACCTGTTGTAACTTCATCTTATTTCTCTCACGGTATCCTCTCTCATAATACAATATTCACAATGATACATACTCGTAATACATTTCCCTCATAAAAGAGAGTTTCCTTCTAGGGGAAAAAACCCTAACATAACTTCTACTGTCAGATATGCGACCTTATAATGAATGGTTCAGATTTACTATGAAATTACAATTTACATTAACAAGGAAATTTTTCCTTCGGTGGCTTCGCCCCCGAACCCCCACCGAGGGCCCACTTTCCCCCAGCCCCCGCAGGGGGGGAAACCCCCCCTCCACTCCCTCGCGTGGAGGGGTGTACAGTGTTCCAGGGTGTAAAGTCTTCATGGGGTATAAGCACGGATGAAAACAAAGACCTCTGAATCAGGAAGATAATCAAGCTCCACAACCAACAAGTTTGTTGTCATATGTTGATCATCAACTATATCATTAACCTCATTCGTGTCTAGTGTTTTTTTATCAAGAAATCGTCCACTCATAAAATTAACTGGTTTGGAGTATTTTGGGATATGAAAGTTGTTTCCTTTGTCATATTCTAAACCATGTCGATATTTGTTGAATTGTAATTCTTCCCAAAGCCTCACAATGTTATTTGAAAGATCATGTTGAACTTGATCATGAAAAATTTCATCGTCATCTGCATCAGAAATTTTTTCACTGACTTGATCCTTTGTTGATTATTGATTGGAATTATTATCACGTTCAAAAAGTGGGTCGTTCTAAACAAGGACTAGTACAGAATGTGTAACATCCCAGTTTTAATCCCTATGAACTAGGATGTATTCATGTAAATGTGACTTAAGCTGGTGAGCGAGTATGTTCTGGGTCGGAGAGCTTATAGTGAGTAATATGGCCACGGGAAAAGATATGTATTGTAAAATGTAATACTTTGAATATATTAATAAAATACATTGTTGGTTTCAAGACAGACAAGGACAAGAGTTATAGGGGATATGTTTCCACAAGAAAGGGGGTTAAGGGGATACTCCTTTTATTAATTAAATATTTACCCACGTTCGTGCTGGGAGGCGAAGGAGGGGGTGTGTGAGTCTCTCGGGCAGACCACATTGTGCCTTGGGTGTCCTTGCTATTTAAACCATGTTTGTGGGCTATTTGGCGATGGATTATTTATTTTGGGTTGCTCATTATTTAGCTCAATAATTGGGTTACTCATTCATTATTGCTCATTCGTGTGTTGGGTATGGCATGGAAACTAATAGCTAGAGGTAGAGAGCCATTGCTACATGGATGTAAGGAAGTATTTATTATTCCATAAAGGAATGGATGCCTATGTGCATGAGAATGGTGGCAGTTGTGAAATAATTTTCCACAGTTGAGTATCCTTGGAGTTTTGAGTGATGATATTCTTGACCAGTAGCACTGGAGTCCTAGAAAAGAATCAAAACAGCCTGAGAGACTACATTATAGAGAAAGGGGTTCATTTATTTGGGTTGTGTGGGCTAAAGGGGAAGAAAGTTGGTAAACTAGGATTTTTGTGTGGTTGGGTAAACCGTGAGAGCTTGGTAGCTAATTGTTGTGTGTGTTAGAGTCGACCTAGGACCCATCCTTGTGGATTCATAGCTTCGGATCGAGGATGATCTGTTGTTGAGATTTGGAAAAAAAAATTCTATGGTTGGGTGGAACATCCAACATCTGCATCAAGTTGGTGAATGGTTTAATTAATGTTAAGTGCTCTCTTTGTTTTCTATGTAATTTATATTATGTTGTGTATTATGATCGATGTGATGTGTTTATGTTATTCCTATTTGTTGGTTATTGTTGTGCATGACATGTTAAGCATTATTTTATGCATATGCATGGTTCTTGGTGACTTCATGTGCATTTTTCACGTTTATTGAAATAAAAGAATGGAATAAAAATTTGAAATCAGTCCAAGAGGGTGAATTTGGAAGTACCCAGACAATGGGTATGTTTCAGATCAGTATTCGAGAAAATCGTTTTGGGTTTATTGTTTCATTTATGTCACAAAAGGTATCAGAGCAAAGTTTTTCATGGTGATGATAGTGTGTACGTGAAAAATTGGTATCAGAGCTATATGTTATAGCAACGTACCTTCAGGGACCTGCTACAGGACAAAAGTTGCTTGGATGAGATTTTCTTTTAGGTGACATTATTTGCTACTAAACAACGTTTGAGGTGAGAATTTTTAAATTCAAAATTGTCTTTTCATCCTTGGAAATTGTGTGCAAGTAATCCCTCATGGACTTGGTTTTCTATCAATCTCTTGTTTGCTAAATCTGGGCATAGGTATCAGGAGTTATGCCTCCTAGAAGACAATGCACAATCGTCATTGATCGATCCTCTACATGGATTTCCAATCATACATTTGTGATCTGCTTATTTTATTTATTGCACATGCATGAGGAAGGGTTCAAACAATTGTTTTATAAGCAACAAGAAACCCTTTTTCACTTGTGCATGAAGCACGAAGAGCCACAGAACCCTGCGGAGTTTGTGCATGATGTNCCCACGAGAAAATTCATCCATCAGACCAGAAATCACTTGGGATGAAGTAGAGTTGGAGGTGTTTTGACCAGTGGCCGGTGGATCGAACCAGGAATCACTTGGGAGAGAAGAGAGTAGGAAGGAGTCTTTATCCAGTGCCTAGTGGACTGGTGGCCTGATGCTTGATGGACTGGTGGTCAAGTTGAGTCAGGGATGTTCTCACCGATGACAAGTGGATCAATGGACTAGTGTCCTAGTGGCAAGGGAGTTGGATGGAAACTTATGCAGGGTGACTAGCGACCCAGTGTTATGGTGGACTGACCTAGAGTTGATTGGAAGTTCCACGATGAGAGAAGGGGAAACATTCTCCCTGGTGGACTAGACCGGAGTCAATTAGCGAGGAGTTGAATGGAAGATTTTGTAGGGTGACCGATGGATTGATGGCCCGGTGGTCTGATGGAATAACCTAGTTTCGAAAGGAAGTTCAACAACGAGAGAAGGGGAAGCATTTTCTCTGATGACTGGCGGCTCGGTCACCCAATGACCGAAGTCTGTCAATCGAACCAGACCAAAAGCACATAGAAGTGAGTAGAAGGGGAAGCATTCCCTGGTGACTGAATCCACCTCAGTGCCACGTAAATTCCATAGCATCTAGTGATTCCACGTTAGCATATTTCCACGTAAGCAAGATTGTCTTACAGCTTCAAAAAAAAATGTAAAAAGGATGAAGTTGCAGATTCCATATTGTTGTAGAATATTACTGGAGCGACAAATGGAGAATCTAAAGGTTATTGTGTGTTCACCATTATGAGTATTATTAGTTCCCAATACAAAATTGTCTTGTTTATTTATGGATTCTATTCTACAGTTGAAATAATTTTACCTTCTAGTAAAATTGCATTAGTGGAGAAAGTGTATAAATGGGGTGAAAATAGTTTATTTTCAAGAAGCCATAACTTTCAACTCAGAGATCAAATTGAGGCACAATAATAGTAATTGGAAAGATACTTAAAGGAGAAGACATTTTTCCACCCATATTTTTTAACTAAGTGGCACATTGTTCTTAGAAAATCAAAGAAGTGTAAGTTTTAAACCTGTGAAGTAAAGCAATGCATATATATTCTTAAGCAATACAGAAATTAATCAATGGCTCATACACAGAATACACAGAGATCTTTACCGGAAACCCTCAACCGGGAAAACCTTTCTTTTTCATTAT
>ML781346.1:115761-136581 GCA_009831015.1 Picea engelmannii | reverse complement strand
TTGCAACATATACCTTATGCTTTTCATTGCAAACCCTAGTTTTTCTCAAGACATGGTGTGCGATGTTGATCTTGAATTGAATAATGGCACTGATACTTTTCCTCTACTATCTTGTCTTGATGATATCTCATGTGAAGATGCAATATTCCCTCTGTTAAAAGATCACTGGAGCATCCTCTTTACTGCATTGTTGGCACTCCAGTTTACTCGTTACTTCTTCTTCAAGACCATAATGCTCACTGGCATTATTCTCAATATTCATGCAAGGGTATTCAATGCTTTCTTCGCTTCTTTCTCTATAGGTTTCCTCTTCTTTATGACCTCCAATAGATAATAACGAAAGGGACTTTTTGGTGAACAATAATGAATAAACCCAATCTATTCCAACAGCGCAAGAGGAGAACCAAACTTTAGAACTTTAAAACTCTTTTGGGACGTCTAGTACAACAATTTTTGCAAGGGCAATAACATTTACCGTCACCCTTTTCACCCTCTTTAATTCTTTTCCCAACTCTAATGTTTTCTGATATTCTTCCCCACAGACTTATACTGAAACAAATATCTATTTTTTGTTCGCCGAGAAGACCTGCAAACCCTTTTTGAGGCGTCGTTATTATAGCAAACTTATCGCAACATCTATCAAATGCAACATATTTATAGATTTTGTAACGTCGCAATTCCGACGTTAAAAAGTCCTAAGTGATCGTTGGTATTTTGACTTGGTGACCATACTAAGGTGACAGTTGGAGGGGAAAACCTAGTTTCCAAAACGTCGCAATTGCGACATATATCTTCACAAACGTGGCAAGAGAGACGTTCCAGTGGAAAACGTGGCAAGAGAGACGTTAACGTGGCAAGAGAGACGTTAGCGTGGCAAGAGAGACGTCAACGTGGCAAGACCAACGTTATCGGGCAACATGAATTTTTTTTTTTAAATTTCCTCTATTTTGCGACAATATGGACAATTTTGTCCATAACGCCGCAAATAAAACGTCGAAATTTTTACAACATGTACTAGTGCATCATGTTCTTATTATTAATTTCTTCATTTTCAGGTGAAATATCATATTTCTTGCTTTCTCCTTCATATTTTCTTCTCCATATATTTCTATGAGATATTTTTCTTTTTGGATCTTCTCTTTCTAATTGTGTTTTTGGAGATTTGTCATCTCCTTTCTTCTTCCAACTTTTATTAGGTCTTGTCATTGACTTGAATGACTTATTTAAGGATTAACTTTTTGAACTTCTGCAACTTTGGGATTTGTGCCCAAACCTATCACAGTTGTAACATCTCATTGTATGACAAAATTTTGTTTTGTGCCCAACAAAATTACATCTCCAACATCTAATTGAGTTTTTGGATCTTCTTGTATATCCTTTCTCTAGTTTCTTGCAGTCCATTGCTTTATGGCCAAAGCTATGACAAGAAAATAAATAGCCATTGAAGGTGTTTCCATTCTTGATTCTATTTTGGCTTGAGAAATCTGTCATTTGATTTTCTTCATCTTTTTTACTTATATAGATTCCTTCCTTAACAAAGTTCATGACTTGTAATTGCTTTGTAATTGCACCTTTTCACTTTGAGTAGGACGATCATTTATCATGTTTGTAAATGGTGCTCCATTTTTCATTGTCTTCTTTCTTATTATATCCAAGACCGGTTTTTTCATCCACTGATCTTTGGCTCTTCCAAATATTATCTAGGATAGCTCAGCTATTCTGGAAATTGACAATCTTATTTTTATTTTCATTCACTTTTTTGAGATTGAATATTTCTAACTTCAACATGTGACATAATTCTTCCTTTTTAGTCAATTGAATCTTCATGGCTTCTTCCACTTATTTAGAATGTCCAAGTTGAGTCTTTAGATTGATGATTATTTCTTCTGTCTCATCCAAGACTTCTTTGCATTTAATAGTTTTGTCATATGTCTTCAATTATTCTATATCTTTTGTTAGATCAAAAACTTTAGTTTTCAATATTTTGATTTCTTCCTCGTATTCTAGCTTAATAGTTTTGAGGTTGATGGCTTCTAATTCAAACATTTGGCATGATTCTTCCTTTATAGTTATTTGGATCTTTTGGGCTTCTTCCTTTTTCTTAGCTTCTTCAATTTGAGTCATTAGATCTGCATTAGTACTTTCATTTATCTTTTTGAAATTGATGATTTTCAATTCCAACATATGGTAAGAATTTACTTTATGTGTTAACTGGATCTTTAGGTCTTCTTCACTTTCTTTAATTTCGTCAAGTTGAGTGTTTAAACTGTTAACTAATTCTTTTGTTTAATTTAGTACTTCTTTTCTTTTACTGTCATGTGAATTTAATTCTTCCATCTCTTATGTTATATTAATAACTTCGGTTTTCAATCTTTTGATCTCTTCTTCTTTGTTTTCTAGCTGAAACTTTTATTCATGCTCTTCAGGGTTAGATTGATCTAACTGTTCAAGTTTCTCCAACTCTTCAAGTTTCTCCAACTCTTCAAAAGTGCACATAACTGTGTATTCAATATGGTCAAGAACATTCACAGGAACTTTAATATGCATATAATTTCCTGGTTTCATATGAATCTCATCTATTGCAACTGTAACATCAGTCTTAAGATTATGTAATTTTTCTTTAGTGATTACTAAGGTATGCCTCAATTCCTTGATGAGTTTGTCTTATTCATTTATGATTGAGGATTGAATTAAATCCTTCATTTCATTCTCATTAGAAGTGTATTTCAATGTATTATGTTCTTCAATCTTATTGCAATTATCCTTTTCTTTATCTTGTTCCTTATCTTGATAAGAATTCTCTTCTTTCGAGTTTTATTCTTTATTCTAACAAGAATCCTCTTTATCTAAGTCGTGTTCCTCACTTTGATAGGATTTATATTCTTCTTTTGTTTCAATATGATAACAATTGTCTAGTTGGATCCATAATTCTTTAGCATATTTGTAGTGCCTCATCTTTTCTTTGACTTGTTCTGACAATCCATCCTAGATTGCTTTTAAGGCTATTGAATTGTTTCTCCTTGCTTTCTTTGCAGTTTTGGTTTTTCTCTTTGAATTAGTTAAGTGTCAGGGCTTACATACTACTGAATCCCAAACTCCATATCCTCTTAACTTCAGATATCTTTTCATATTTTCCCTCCATGATGAATAATATGTTCCATCAAATAAGGGAGATTCATTTGTGGAGATAGCAATGTATCCACCCATTTCTTCTGAATATATCTTCAATGTTTAAATTGTGGTGAAGGTACCTGCTCTGATACCAATTGTTGAAATGGATACTTGACACTGAGAGGAGGGGGTGAATCAGTGTCACAAAAATTTGGACAATTTTTCACTTTTCACAAATTAACTGAACAACAAATATTTATTTCATTTTCTCAATCAATATATATAAAATAATAAATACTTTATTTATTTATTTAACTTGAATGAATACATAAGATCAATCTTTAAATATTTTCAATGTCACGCAACTATGAGAGACCCATCTCTATGTTACAAGACCTAGCTTGTAGTTCTCATATCCAACTGAGAAATGAGGAATCCAACCCTCATAACAAGTCCCAGCTTGTTGATCTCAGATCCAACTGAGATGTGAGGAATCCAATCCTCATACAAGACCCAGCTTGTAAACAGGAACCAACCTGATAGAATGAACCTTCATTCAATCCATTATATATAAATATATATACTTCAACAAATTCAACTCCACTTCTTCTCACCATTCTTTCTTGTTTATATAGTCTTCCAACTGGTGTGAATTTGAATCATCATGTCTTTTGATATTTGAACCATTGTACCTTTTTATTTAAATGATAATTTTAAACTTTAAATAATATTGTTTTTCCTTTTATCCTTTATTAATAATGCTCATGATTTAACTCTCTTAATCATGACTGTGTATCGGTTATTTTGTCTTCATGAGTTGATCACAGACATGGATCGACTCATTATATCGTACTCATGCTTTTGTTGTGTTCTCAGTTCACCAACAGATCATATTTGATCTTTTATCGATTCTCTGTATTGTTTTAGTGTTAACTCTCTGTCAAATTAAATCTGTATGAGGTACTTCCTTCAAACCATTTACATATGACCATATGTGAAAAACCACGGTCTTATTAATTTAAGTGTTGCCTCTTATTTTACCCTTTTACTTTTAGCTCACATATGTCCAATGTTGGGACTGTGTTATTAAGTACCTCGTCCTTCGGGTCTTCAACCCTTTGCAACCTTTCAAATCTCCTGAATTAGATTTCACCGAAATAGATCGGACGGTCAATATTCGTTCTTCCGTTAGTCAGGTGATCATGGCTTGTCCAGAAGTTTCGAACAAATCGACGACCATGAATTAATCTATAGGTGAGTGAACGGTTCTTGTTTACTTTGAGATTTCATAACTTTGGGTATTCGTGGCTCCTGGACTCTGGAGTAGTAATTCCTCCGAAGCGATTACCTATTGAATAGGTCATAAAGCAGTGGTGACTTCTTGTTGTCAGTTAACACCTCTACTTACGTTATATTTCCACTATGCTTGATCATCAGTTGAGAACGCTCTCGAATTAGATCAACAGTTAGCATTAACTTCGACATTCAGCTCTTCGGGTGATTTATCCTACACAGACCTTCAATCTTTCGGAGTACATTTCCATCGAAGTAGATCAGATGATTGGATTTTACTTGCACGATGAATGGTTCTCGTTCATTTCAAAACTTTGGGAATCAAGGCATTTGCTGGTGGCGAAACTCTCAAAGTACATATTCTCGGAGTGACGCAGCTGCGGACGTCACTTGTTGACATGGAACTGACCAAGTGGATTCCACGTGTCACATAGATTAGTGACTTACACATACCTCAAATGCTAATAGCACCTTGACGGTTGTCATATTCCCCAACTGTAACAAAGTTTCCTCACATTTATGAGGGTGTCTTATTTAATTGATCTATTGGGAATTTGATCCCAATAGAATTTCCTTATGGTACTCCTTTTCCTGAGATTTTATGCATGCTCTAATCTCATGCAATCTAAAACGTTGCCTCTCCTAAGCTTTTAGGTAGATGCCTTTGCACCTCGTTCTATGTCTTCTGCACAACTTACTACGTTATTTCTTGATCTGGATTTTATGAGCAAAACAAAATGAATACAGATTATTAAAATATGCTTAACATAGAATAACAGAGATACATTAAAATTGTTTTTCTATTCAATAATGAAATAAGCTGAAACTGTAAAATGAAGCGGAAAACAAGCTTGATGGAATGATGGCGGCTTATCTCTAAGAAGAGATGTGACGGTTGTGCTCATTCGCAAGAAGATGATTACAAAGAGGATCTCAAGGCCTTTTTAAAATAAACAGGAATGTCAAAAACCCTAGACATCCAAAAACCTAAACCTAGGATATGAAGCGCCAAAATTCATGTGGGCCCCATTTGGGTAAGTTAGTACATCAACTTCTCGAGGTCGTAATTTTGCATATGGTCTCTATTTTAGGCGCACGATAGCCCGTTGGAAAGGTGTCATTGAGGAGATTCATTTTGGGGGCTCAATAAGAGCCTTCAACTATCGTTGACAAGATCGATCCCGAAAAACCTTCATTTAGGCCCTCAAAATGCCCCGGGAAGTTAAAAACTGCTAAAAATAGTAAATTGCCAAAATTACCAGAAAATTGTTTGAGCGAGTTGGAAAAGGTGGATGGCCACCGATATCCACCTAGATAAATCATCCCTCCTTAGGAAGCAATGGTCTCCATTGCACTGAGCTCCCCCATCAGATGAAGAAATTTATGTTGAATTTAGCCCCAGGTGAGCCACTTGTCTTGGTGCAGGAGTTGTCCTACTTTACCGACTCGATAAAGTTGGATAATTTGTTGTCGAGTGCCCTTGATCTGTGTGTCCACAATCTCATCATTGGATTCATGTTGCATGAATTCAGTGTTGAGCTCTGTTGGTTTCAACTGCTCTGTTATCTCTAAGGTTCCAATAATGGTGGGAAATATGGTCGAAGGAGAGATACGTTGAAGACTAGGTGAAGGACAAGGAAATTCAGAATGTTGAGCTCAAAAGCATTGTCACCCACAACCTTGGTGATGGTGTATGGCCCATAATGGAGTGGGTGAAGCTTTTGATGGGGCCCTGTAAGGAATTCTTTTTGTAAGTGAAACCAAACTTTGTCTCCCATCTTAAACTTATGTGGCACCCAATCTTGATCATGGCACTACTTGTACTTGGCATTAGACTTTTGTAGAATATCCTGAACCTGTTGGCGGGTGTGTTGGATCCGCTCAATGAACCGGGTGGCTTTGTCATCTTATGGTGGAGAAGGGGATGATTTGGCCGAGGTGGTCACCAGGAGTAGTGGCCAGTTGATCCAGGTGGATATCCGTGGCCACCCACCTTTTCCAACTGGCTCAAAACAGTTTTCTGGCAATTTTGGTAATTTACTATTTTTAACAGTTTTTAACTTCTAGGGCCATTTTGAGGCCCTAAACGATGTTTTTGGGAAAATGGGGATAAATATGGTAGTTTCTTCTATATTTCCTCCAAAATGAATCTCCTCAACGATACCTTTCTAACGGGCTATCATGCGCCTAAAACGGAGATCGTATGCAAAAGTTACGACCTCGTGAAGTTGATGTACTAACTTACCCAAACGGGGCCCACACGACTTTTGGCGCTTCATCTCCTAGGGTTAGGTTTTTTGATGTCTAGGGTTTTTGGAATTCCTGTTTATTATAAAAATTCCTTTAGAGCCTCATCGTAATCATCTTCTTTCGATTGTGAGTAGTCGTCACATCTCTTCTCAGAGATAAGCTGCCACCATTCTAGCGAGTCTTGCACTCTGTATTTTTACAGTCTCTGTACATTTCTTTCATTAATAGAAATCGTGTATTATTGTATCTCTGTGTTTATGGTTGCATCTCTGATACATTTATGTTATATTATTGGATATATGTGATATCTCTGTGCATTTATTTATTATATCTTCGCTCTCATTTTGTGTCGAAAATAATCTGGATCAGTGGTATCAGAGCAGGTTGCTCTTGATCATTTTTTTCAGTGCATGTCCCCGAAGAGGTCGAAGTATAGAAAGTTGGGTCTCGAGCTTGTATCTCTTGAATACAATCACTCTTGAACGCCCAAGAAATCTTCCATGGTGGAAGAAAATAAAAATGACGGATCAGATGATCCTATAAATCTGTTGCTTGAGCAAGCTCTCACGCTACAGAGGGATGAAATGATGGAGAATTTTTTCCACATCCTTCAATGCATATCGATGGAAACAGACGCATCTTCATCAAACAACCACTTTGGAAGCACCTCTCATTTCAAGTTATAGGTTAATTTTGATATTCATGTATTTGAAGGTCACATAGATGCGGATGCCCTAGACAAATGGTTAAATATGTTAGAAGGTTATTTTTTTGTTCATAATTTTCCCGACAGGGAAAAGATCACCTTCACACTCCTTAAAGCTCTCCCCCATGTCAAACATTGGTGGGAAACTTACTGGGAGCAAAGTTCCATAGAGGAGTCTGGAATATATGGGGCCGAGCCCACTTGGGATTTTTTTATGGATGCGGTAAAGGAACAATATTACCCTATTGGAAACTATGAGGACCAGTACATGAGAAGTACCACACTGCGAAAAGAGAGGGGCCAAGCAGTTCCAGAGTTCACCAATACCTTCCATACCTTGTGCACCAAGCTGGGTATCAAAAACTCTGAACGACATTTGGTTCTGAAATACCGTGGGACTCTACACAGATACATCTAAACTGAAATGGATTTTATAAATATCTCATCACTCGGTGTTGCTTATCGATATGTTGTTAAAATCGAGCAAAAATTTAAGCACCATAACAAATGGGAGTTCGGGTATGAAAATCCGCAACAACCAAAGTATGACAAATACGGCCCTAACAAACAGTCTCCTCAAAACCAGTCCAAGACACAAGAAAAGAAGGGTTATGGGAAGACAAAGAAGGACACCAGAAAATAGTGCGATTTCCACAAAATCCCTTGGCACAACACCGATGAATTTCGCTCAAAACGGTCATTGGTGGTTGAGATCAAAGACAAGGAACCAAACCCTGATTCAGAATCTGATTCTAGAAATATTGGTAAAGGACAGATCATTGACGCAGACCCCACTGCTATTGTCGCGACCACAACAATTCAACCAGAACAACTAACAGATCCTGAAGAGGGGGAGCGACTTTTTCATTCACAGATATGGGTGAAGGGGAATACACTGCATTTTATTGTTGATAGAGGAATCCAGAAGAACCTCATCTCAGCAGAGGTCGTCAAACAATTGGGATTGTTGACAACACCACACTCGTAGCCATACAACATCGGGTAGCTTCGTCAATGACGATATATGTGTGTCAGCCAACAGTGTCGATTGTCATACGGCATCCATCCCTTCAAGGATGAGGTATTATGTGATGTTGCCCCACTGGATGTTTGTGATGTTCTCTTAGGCTAGGCATATATGTGGAGACGCCATACTGTTTATGAGTCTCGACCTCGTAGTGTCATTGTTTCTCTAGGGGTTCATCTCTACAGAATACCAGAGGTAGTTCCGACTATTGTTCCACCTAAACAGTGTCGCAACGTAGTATCTCATACTGCAAAATTCAGCTTCTTCACAATATGTTCAAAAGGGGAACAGAAGGACACTACAACCACTACAGCCTCGCCCCAAGCACCTTCTATCCAATAGAAGCAGGTTGACAAGGTTGCAGCAAAGCGTAAATATTCCTTCTACATACCATCCTCTCGTGTAGCTCGACTTGTTTAACAGCCTCATCATCAACAGGTTCGTGACAGACTTCCACAAACTGGGCAGCGCGACGTCTCCAGCAAAGCAAGCAGCTCACCAAGATTCAGATTCAGCAAACGTTTTTTCCTCTCCTCCGGGCACTCAACGCAATGGAGAACATTGCTTAATAGGGAGGGAGGATTGATCCAGGTGGATATCGGTGGCCACTCGCATTTTCCAACTGGCTCAAAACAGTTTTTTGGCAATTTTGGTAATTTACTATTTTTAGCAGTTTTTAACTTCTGGGGCCATTTTGAGGCCCTAAACGACATTTCTTAGAAAATGGGGAGAAATATGGTAGTTCCTTTGATATTTCTTCCAAAATGAATCTCCTCGGCGATACCTTTCCAACAGGCTATCATGCGCCTAAAACGGAGATCGTATGCAAAAGTTACGACTCCGGGAAGTTGTTATACTAACTTACCCAAACGGAGCCCACATGACTTTTGGCGCTTCATCTCCTAGGGTTAGGTTTTTGGATGTCTAGGGTTTTGGGAATTCCTGTTTATTGTAAAAAAATCCTTCAGAGCCTCATGGTAATCATCTTCTTGCGAATGCGAGTAGCCATCACATCTCTTCTCAGAGATAAGCTGCCACCATTCTAGTGAGTCTTTCACTCTGTATTTTTACAGTCTCTATACATTTCTTTCATTAATAGAAATCATGTATTACTGTATCTATGTGTTTATGGTTGCATCTCTGATACATTTATGTTATATTATTGGATATCCGTGGTATCTCTGTGCATTTCTTGATTATATCTCCACTCTCATTTCATGCCGAAAATAATCTGGATCACCAGTTGAGCTATGCAGGGCTCGGTTGTAGCTATGTTGAACATAGGGAAGACTCTCATCCCATGTGAGGGGTGTTTTGAATTGTACATGCGCGGGATATGTACGATCATCCGATTGACAACCTCAGTTTTTCCATATGTCTAGGGGTGGAAGGCAGTGGATTTGGTGAGCTTGGTATCCAGCAGTGACCAAAGGCTTGACCAGAATGTTCTGAGGAACCAATTGTCACGGTCTGAGATAATGGTTTGTGGTATCCCAAAATGTACCCATACTCGTTCAAAGAAGAGCTTGGTAGTGGCTTCTGTTGTGATGTTCTTCTTGGAGGCAGTTAGAATCGCCATCTTGGAAAAGAGATCAACAACCACAAAAACACAGTCATTTCCCCTCTTAGTGGACGAGAGGTCCGACATGTAGTCCATCAAAATGTATTCCCACAGTCTGTCAGGAGTAGGAGGAGGGTTGTACAGGCCATGTTTCTTAGCAGTCGGTTTGGAAATAGAGCAAGCAGTGTAGGACCTGATATACTTTTCGACATCCTATCGAATTTTCGGCTAGTAGAAATGTTTCTGCAGCACTGCGACTGTCTTTTCGACGCCAAAGTGTCCTACCACCCGACTGTAGTGAGCTTCCCAAATCATCTTCGCGTGCTCGCTTGATGGAAGGCAGAGATGGACCAGATAGCACAACAACCCATCTTGAAGATGGAAATTAGCGACCACTGAGTTGGTGCCCAACATTTGGTAGTTGGTGGATAATTCAAGGTCTTTCTCATAGAGGTGGAGCCATATGGAGGTCTTGTGGCCGCAAGAGTCTAGCACCGTGGTGAGTGTCACGACTGGAGGTCGGTTGAGGCAATCAAAAACTCGGTTGGTACTTCTTGTTTTATACTTGATGTTGAGGTGGAACTATTGTAAGTATGTGGACCACTTCTGATGGCGATCATTCTGCAATTTTTCTTGGGTCTGCATGAACTATAGTGGCTTGTGATCAGTGTGGATGATTGTCTCCTTCCCAATAATGTAATGTCTCCACTGGCGACAGGCTTGCGTAATGGAATACATTTCTTTGTCATAAGTAGGGTACTTACGGATAGCATCTGATAGTGTATCACTATGATATGCTACGAGGTGGCCGTGTTGAGTGAGAACGGCGCCCACAACATAGTCTGAAGCATCTGTCTCGATCTCAAAGGGATGTTGCAGGTCCAGTAATGAAAGCACTGGGGATGAGCACAAATGCTTCTTCAATTCATTGAAGACTTGTTGTTGGGACAGGCCCCACACAAATTTTTCCTTACCGCCACCCCTGGTTACTTGGCTGAGGGCCCATGCGATATGAGAGAATCCCAACACGAACCTGTGATAGAAATTGGCGAGGCCCAAGAAGCTCTGAAGTTCAGTGAGTGTTGTTAGGGTTGGCCAGTCACGGATGACCTGGATCTTTGTTGTATCCACATGCACACCATGTCGATCTCTAAGTAATTGACCATGTCCATGCCGAAGGAGTTTTTTTCCAAGTTTGTATATAGTTTGTGTTGTCACAGGGTGTGCAAAACCTGTTGAATATGCTGCAAGTGTTCCGCCCAAGTCTTGTTGTAGATGAGGATGTCATTCGGATACACCACTACAAAAGTATTGGTGAAAAGTCATAGGATATCGTCCATCATCTTCATAAACGTTGTTGGAGCATTTGTCAAACCAAAGGGCATGACTAGCCATTCAAAAAGATCTTCTTTTGACTTGAAGGCGGTCTTCCATACATCTATCTGTTCTATTGGGACCTAGTGGTAGCCAGACTGCATATCAATCTTATTGAAGTATTTGGCCCTCGTGAGTTAATCAAGGAGGTCGTTGATTTGGGGAATCGGGTACCAGTTTTAGACTTTGATTTTATTCAGGGCTCGGTAATCAATGCAAAGTCACCAGGTATCGTCTTTCTTCTGCACCAAAACGATTGCGCTCCCACAAGGCGATGAGCTGGGACGTATGTCCCCCTTGTGGAGAAGTTCTTGGATCTGCCTCTTGATCTCCTAGTTTTCTAACAGAGAGAGGCGATAGACTGGCCCATTGGGTAGCGATGCGCCTAGGGTCAAATCGATGGGATGCTTGACCTGGCAATGCATAGGTACCCCGGTAGGAGAGGAGAAGATATCTTAGTATTCTTCCATGGCCTTATCCACTTGTTTCTGTTGTGTGGAGAGATCGGTCGTGAAGGCCCTAGATGTGGCTACGATCTTTCACTCACTCTGAGAGCGAATAACGAAGAAAACAAATTTCTCAGTCTAAGAGATGACCATCCTTCATTGCTTGGTAGAGATCAAGGAAATAGCACTAGGAGGGACTGCCTCAGGTATCCTGTACAATTTCCTGTTCAAAGTAATAATAACACTATGAGGCCTAGAATCATATACAACGTAACATTTCCATAAATAAGGCTGGCCCAAAATAACATTACAAACTTCGAGAGGAGCAACATCACACAATACCTCGTCTTTGAAGGTCTTGATGCCATACAAAAGTCGGCACTGTTGACTGACGCGGAGATTGCTTCCTTGGCGAAGCCATCCATTGGTGTAGGGTTGTGGGTGCAACGTTGTCGGCAAGGCCACCTGCTCGATGACCTCTGCTGAGATGAGGTTCTTCTGGCTATCTCTATCAATGATGAAGTGCAACGGGGTGCCTTTTACCCACATATGTGAATGGAAGAGGCGTTCGCCATCTTCTAGCTCGTCTGGTTCACCAGGCTGGAGCTTGGTGGTAGAAACGGTGGCACTGGGTTCCGCGTCAATGATTTGTCTTCCCCTTTCTAGTTCTGACTCAGATTCATAACCCGCATCTGATTCAGAGGCTTTCACTTCAACCACCAGCGACTGTGAGCGGCAGTCAATAATGTTATGCCAAGGGCTCTTATGGAATTTGCACCACTTCCCGGTATCTTTCTTTGTCTTTTCGGTGTCATTCTTTGCTTGCATCTTGGACTGGTTGTCCTGATACTATCCATCTTTTCTCTGTCCTTTGTTCTATGGGTTGGAGCCACCCCTTCCTGTCTTTTTCTATGAGGGGTTCCCAGGCCCAAATTTTCGTGTCTTTTCTTTGAGCTTATGCTCGATTTTGACGGCATATCGGTAGGTCGCGCCCAAGGACGAGATGTCCAGAAATTCTATTTCGGTCTGGATGTATCTATGCAGAGCACTGCTATACTTGAGCACCAGATGTCACTCTGAATATTTGATACCCAGCTTAGTGCGCAAGGTATGGAAGATATTTGTGAACTCTGGCATTGCTTAGTCTCTTTCTTGCCGCAGTGTGGTCCATTTGGTATACAAGTCGTCATAACTTCTAACAGGGTAGTATTGTTCTTTAATAGCATCCCTGAAGGATTCCCAGGTGGTCAGGACTGTAAATAATGAGGGTTCCTCTGTTTCCTTTTGCTCACATAAAGTTTTCCACCAATCTTTGACATGGGGAACGACTTTGAGGAGTGCAAAAGTAATCTTTTTCTCTATTCGAAAAGTTATGGATAGAAAAATACCCTTATAGTAGATTCAACCACTTGTCTACAGCATTTGCATCTATCTGACCTTAAAATATAGGAATATCGAAGTTGATTTGTACCTTGAAGGGGGTGGCGCCTCTGCTTGAGGAAGATGCGTCGCATGTTGGTAGTTGCTGAAGGATTTGCACGAAACTATCCACCATCTCGTTCCTCTGTTGTGTGAGAGCTTCCTCAAGCAACATTTTGAAAGGATCTCATGTCCTGTCATCTTTCTTTTCTCCTACCATGAGAGGTCGCTTGGGCATGCGAGAGATTTTTTCCTCAAGAGAAACAAGCTCGAGACTCAATTCTTTGTACCCTGACCTCGTTGGGGACATGCATTAAGACGACAAGGAGCAGACTGCTCTAATACCACTGATCCGGATTTTATGAGCAGAACGAAATGAATACAGATTATTAAAACATGTTTAACACAGAATAACAGAGATACAGTAAAACTGGTTTTTTATTCAATAAAGAAATAAGCTAAAACTGTAAAATGCAGCGGAAAACAGACTTGTTAGAATGGTGGTGGCTGATCTCTAAGAAGATATGTGACGGTTGTGCTCATTCGCAAGAAGATGATTATAAGGAGACTCTTAAGGCATTTTTACAATAAACAGGAATATCAAAAACCCTAGACATCTAAAATCCTAACCCTAGGACATGAAGCGCCAAAAGTCATGTGGGCCCCGTTTGGGCAAGTCAGTACATCAACTTCCCGAGGTCGTAACTTTTGCATACGATCTCCATTTTAGGCGCACGATAGCCCGTTGGAAAGGTGTCATCGAGGAGATTCATTTTGGGGGCTTAATGAGAACCTTTGGCTATCATTGAGAAGCTCGATCCCGAAAAACCTTCATTTAGGCCCTCAAAATGGCCCCGGAAGTTAAAAACTGCTAAAAATAGTAAATTGTCAAAATTCCCAGAAAATTGTTTTGAGCGAGTTGGAAAAGGTGGGTGGCCATCGATATCCACCTGGATCATTTCTCATAAGTTTTTAGGATCTCAAAGACATATAATGATAATACCATATTGATCTTCTTGACATCAATTCCATAATAAACATTGATCATTTTAGCCCTCTTTGACATCAATGCCAACACCATAACACCATTTCCAACACGGATTACAATTGACTCAACAACAAAATTGGCTTCTTGCAACTCCACCCTGTACACAATTCAATCACTCAACAATTTCAATGTAGACTTAGAAATGGGTGTTGAGTTCAACCGAGAATGCACCCAACAAGTGTAATTGAACTTACAAAAAAAACTATTTGCAAGTTACAAATGATCTTCAAATTTGAATGCTTGACAATGCTTTGAGTTCATAAAGTTATCCTTTGATTATTAGCTTGATTTTCCCAATGCTTTCAATGATTGATGATGCTTAATTGAGTGTCTTGATTTGTTTTAACTTGTAGTGTATTCCATGTGTCAGAACAACCTGAGTGGGCCAGAACATGTGTTTCTTCTTAAGAGGTCACAAGTTCAAATCCAGAGGGGGTAGGGTATGTATACTTCCGTAGACTTTACCAGTCAAATCGTTGGGCGGAGAGGTCCCTTGTCCCATAAACAAGGGGGTCTCATACACCAATTAGGTCTCTAGCTTAGCAGTGACCTTAAAAATAGATTATTATTATTATTATTATTAACAATCGAAAAAATTATATAAACATTCATTTCTGAATGCAGTTCACTTAAAGGTAAGCGCATCAGATGAATAAATTATTTGTATTTATATTTATATCGGATAAATTATTATCTTTATTGCAGACCGATGAGAGTAGAATTAATTGCAAAAATTTCAGAGTTTGATAAAGCCGTTTAGGTTTTACTGGGTTGTTTTAAGTTTTGCCCAAATCGGGCGTCACGTGTACGCGGCATCTAAGTTTTGGTCAAAATGGACGTCACGAGTTCAAACCGCGTGCGCGGCATCTAAGTTTTGGCCAAAACGGACGTCACGAGTTCAAATCGCGTTCCCGGCATCTTGACACGGACTTCCAGGCTACCCGGAGTCTCTCACCGAGCGCTGGCAGCCGAGGGCTTTCGATGATTCTCAGCCGAGGTTCCAGTCACGTTGTCGAAGATTTAAAACACCAATGAAATTAAAATGCTTGCGGGCCATTCTGTTATTTTTAACGTGCCGTGCCGTGCCGTGCTTGGTTGCAGTCGTTGACCATTACGAGATTTGAATCTTTTCGATTTTCAAAAGTTTTCCGCTGTATGTTAATTGGCCCTGAAAACTCTATTTGAAAATACACTTATATTTGGTTATATTTTATAATTTATTTATAATAATTGGAAATACATTTATATTCTATTATTTTTTTAAATTTATTTATAATAATTGAAAATACACTTGTATTCTATTAGGTTATCTTTTAAAATTTATTTATAATAATAAATAAATACACTTAAATTCTATTAGGTTATGTTTTAAAATTTATTTATAATTTCTTTTTCGGGAGGCTATATACAACATTAACATCATAGATATTACATTTTTTAAAAACTAGATATTACATTTTTAAAACCCCGATGGGAAAATTGCGAAATAACACATTGATAAATGCGGAGTGGGTTCGCCTTATCTCAATTTATAAGTTATAAAATAATAAAGAAATAGGGTCGCAATTATTAAAAACCAATCATTGTTTTTATGTGATGTTTAGTATTATAAATTTTGTCTTGTCGTTGATTTCGTTTCCTTGCTAAAGGGACTTTATCAATGTTCAATAAATTAATTTAATTCAAATAAACATGAATAGAATATTTTAAATATTCATGATATAAACTACACATTAGCTGGAGATTTTCAATGTTATTGGCATACTACAAGTATTATCAAATCGGTTTATAAGTATCTTATCTTTTATATATATGTATATATATATTATAATGGTGAATAGATGGTATAGTAGAAAAAAAATGGAGATTTTCAATGTTATTGGGATATTACAAGTATTATCAAATTGTTTTATAAGTATCTTTTCTCATATTGCGGTGAAGCAAACATTTGGTGGCAATATTTAAAAGGGAGAGATGGCAAAGAGGATTAGTGATTGTTTCCGTACTCTATTATTCAACTTTCTGCCATGTCAGGTTGTTCCACCCAAATCCCAATACTTTCTATATATAAGGAGGCTTTTCATCTATAGACTTGTTTGTATCAGAAAGTCATCCCCATACTTTCTATATATAAGGTTGTTTGTTTTTGTTTTTGTTTTTGTTTTTTTGGGTCTATAGACTTGTTTGTATTAGAAAGTCTGAGATGCTATGTAAAATAGCTCTACATTGTCAGTTATCTGCTTTTATTTATGCGCTTTGCTTATCCATTTCAGCAATATATATAGCAGGCGGAGCAGTTATTCACTGCACCAGAATTGTTGTCCTCTTGTCGTCTTTGCACCACTTGGTCAAGAGAGTTTGAACACTCACAGATCAAAACTTGTAGTGCCCGTCGCAAGGAGGGCACCTCTTCTATACACACTGTGGTTTCTTCACAATCTCTTACTGATATTGGGGGGCTTAGAGGCATGAAAGCCCTGGCAAGAGCAAAGCCATGATCTTGCTCTCCCTCAGCATCAGAGGGGTGGGGGGGGGCCTAAAAGCTACCTCCTTCAGAAGAATTCTTTCACACACAACTCCGGACATCATTTTCCTATAGGAAACCCTAGTTGACAGTAAAAAGGCCAGATTATTTTAAAATCAGTTTCACTCCAACTAGCACACCTGCTCAGTTAACTCACTCAGTACCTCTGGGGGTTTGGTTGTGGCTTGGGACCCTACCAAATATGATTTCTTCCCTTTTATTTGTTGTGGAGGCATCTTGTTGTCTGGTACTTGTCAAAACAACAACAAAAGGATCAATCTACTCAATTTATACGGTCCTTGTTCCAATAGACAAAAAATTTGGGAAAAGGTTGAAGATTGGGGTCTACTTGACCTCGATAACTTGATTATAGCAAGTGATATGAATTTTACAATCTCTGTTGGGGAAGTTTGGGGCACCTCTGCTACCCAGGACACTCTGGCAGAATTTTTCACTACTATGTTCTTAGCACATAATCTGGCGGATTATGCTCCAGACATCTTGGCTCCTACTTGGCGTAATGGGCAGATGAGATCAGAATCCATCTCCAAAAGACTCGATTTTTTTCTTATTTCTGATCATCTTATCTCCATGGAGGATAGGATCCGCACCTAGGTGGACTACCCTTTTCTGTCAGACCATGCTCTGATAATCTTGCATCTAGACTCATCTTCCCATAAGATCGCTTATCTTTTCAAATTAAATTGGGGTTGGCTACTCGAAGTTGATTTCAAATCCATCGTCATTGAAGTGTGGAAGGACCCTCTCTATCTCTCTGAACCTTGCATTCAGCATCGCTTTATTTGGAAGCTCGAGTGTCTTAAAGCTTGTATAAAAGCATGGGCTGCCATCCACAGGAAGCATAATACACAAATATTGCTAGAAGTTGAATCAAAGATACATACCCATCTACTAGCAGAAGCCCATGTGGGGGTCAATGGAGATAGAAGTCAAGTTTTAAAAGGTCTTGAATTAGAAAGAAACTAGCTCCTTCTCAAAGAAGAAGCTACCTGGAGGCAACGATGCAGAACAAACTGGCTTAAGTGTGGTGATCTCAACACCAAATACTTCCACAATTACGCTAGCTCTTACAGGAGTAAAAATCACATTTGGGAGATAATTGATGCGGATGGTACTCTCCATAGAGGACAACAAGCTTTAAAAACATTTGATGTTAGTCATTTCAAACCTTTTTTTGAGATGAAGCTCTCTGAGAATCTGTAGACCTCAGTCACAGTGGCAAGACTCTTCCCACACACTGTAACTGTGGAAGATTCACTATTGCTAGACAGCCTTGCACGCTACAGGAGATTTTGGTTGCTCTAAAATCCTTCTCCAAGGATAAAAGTTGAGGCCTTGATGGCTGGCCGATAGAATTTTACCTGCATTTCTTTGATTTGGTTGGCTCAGATCTTTTGGAGCTAGTGGAGGACACTAGACTTAGTGGGAAGGTGGTTGGAGCTTTGAACTCGACTTTCCTTACTCTTATTCCTAAAGTTGCCACCACCACTACCTTTGGCGATTATAGGCCTATTGCACTCTGCAATCTTTGTTATAAACTCATCTCTAAAATTATTGCAACTAGGACAAATCCCATCCTCTCATGGATCTTTTCGAAAGAACAGATGGGGTTTTTAAAAGGACGCCAGATTCTAGACGTTATTGGCTCTGCCCAGGAGTGCTTACATAGTATCAAAACTAAAAATTCAAAGGTGCTTATCCTCAAACTGGACCTCAAGAAGGCCTTTGATTGCATCGAATGGGACTTCCTCAGATTGATTCTGACTCATACAGGTTTTAGCGACTCAATGATCAAGTATATCATGAGTTGTGTGGTTAGTGAAAAACTTGCCATATTGGTTAATGGTGAATCCTCCTCTTTCTTTCGCATTGGTAGAGGATTGCGGTAGGGTTGTCCCCTCTCTCATCTGCTCTTCATTCTGGCTATGAAATCCTTGAGTCTGCTCCTCAAATCTGGCCAAGCAGAAGGCAAGATCTTTGGAATTAAGGTGACGAGGACCATCAAGGTACTACACCTTTTTTTCGATGATGTTCTCATCATGACAAATGACTCTATACATGAATGGAAGGAGATAAATGAGATCTTAAAAATCTCATGCAGTGCCACAGGCTTGTCGATCAACTGGGAAAAATCAACCTTCCGCTTCACAAATCTACAACAACGAATATTGGATCAGCTTAAAGGTATCTTTCCTTACACTTGTGCCCACCTATCCTTTGGCCTCAAATACCTAGGATATTATTTTAAAGTAGACTCCTATATGTCGACGAACTGGAACTGGATTATTGCCAAAGTTGAAAAAAAGACTAGACACTGGTGCACGAGGTGGCTCTCCCTTGGAAGTCGGTTTACACTCATCAAAGTTGTCCATGAAGGATAGCCAGTGTATTGGATGGCCCTAGTAGCCATCCCTACTACAGTACTCACAAAAATTCGCAGATTGACTTTTAATTTCCTCCGGTTGGGTTGCTCGAACCACTCCCGACAGCACCTTTGCAATTGGGAAGCACTGGCAAAACCAAAACATAAGGGCAGATGGGGGATTCAAAACTTATACCACTTCAGCCAAGCACTAGCCGCCAAGTCCCTCTGGCCCGTGTTGACTACTCCTGGCATATGGCACTCCATCATCAAGGATAAGTACCTCTGCCATCATATTGTTACCAGTTGGCTGCAATCGGAAACTATTACCACCAGGGCGACATCTTTCTTCTGGAGAAATTCAACAAAAACAAAACATAACCCGTTGGCTTTGTTGGCATTCAGGCTCGGGTCACTCCATTACAATTGTCCGCGATCGGACTCTTGGCATGTGTAATGCCTCCATCCTTCCACCTCAGCTGATAACACATTTACACACAAAAAATATTTGGTATCTCTATCAAGCCAGAGACAGCTCCAGATCAGTTATCTTCCCCGACAGATGGATCACCAGTGACTCGCTTGAACTCAACGCAAAGCTAGCACCCTACTGGAATACCCTTTTCACGGCTCTTGCACACTCGGGTACCCATTTAAACGATTCAGATGATCTACTTCAGTGGTCGGAGGGTGACCATTCGGGACAACTAACAATCCAGAATGTTTATGCAGCCATCACAAACTCGCTCTGGCACACAAATATCAGAGGCTGGAGAAAACAACTATGGACCTGGCACCTACCACCCAAGATAAAATTCTTCACCTGGATTTTGATCGCATATAAATTAAACACTTGGGACATCCTTCAAAGAAAGGGATAGACTATGCCAAATATTTTCCACTTGTGCCACAATGATGCAGAAACTACGGACCATCTGTTTATCAAGTGTCCCTTCTCCAGACAGGTTTGGGATAGAATTACATTGGTACTAAATCTCAAAACCAAATGGGACGGGCCTACTCTCTCGGACTGTTTTGACTATTGGTCCCATAGGGAACACAAACTTATGCATCTCCCATCCCTAGTCTATTGGTCCATTTGGCTGGACAGAAACAAAAAAATCTTTGAAAATGGGACCCCTTCCACAAGCTCCACAGCTTACAAAACACTTGGATTTTTAAACAATTGGAATGATTTTCACTCTAGCAAGCCAAGACTGCAGAACACAAAGAAGGCTCCTGACATAGAGGACATTCCAACAGGATGGTTCGATGGAGCAGCACAATCAAATGGCACTCAAAACGGTGTTGGAGGGTTGATCAGAATCACAAAAAACTCATTCTATAAATGGACCTTCAACTGTGATCCGGGCACAAACACCAGGGCAGAATTATTGGGCGTCTGGGCCACGCTATACTTGGCCTCTAGACTTCACATTGAATCCCTTCAGATCCTCGGGGATTTCAGAACTATTATTGAGTGGTTGAACAACATGGGTGATCTACAAGCTATCTCCCTATTGGCTTCGAAGGACATAATTAGACTACTTCAACCCACTTTCAAAAAACTCAGCTACAAACACATCTATCGTGAACACAACAAATCAGCAGACCAACTATCAAAGGCAGCTCTTCAGAAAAAGTGGGTATCATAACATACAATCTCTGGATAGATGGT
>ML781346.1:103309-115661 GCA_009831015.1 Picea engelmannii | reverse complement strand
TTGTTTGCTAGTTTTTTCATACTCTTAGCAGCATACTTTTCCCTTGTCTTTTCTTTTTATGAACTTCCCCCCTTTGTTGGTCGAGAAACCACTATAGGCAAAAGTTTTCATATATCAGTTGACACTACAACTGCGATTGTAAATTTTCTGATTTGAGAAGTTTACCCCATTCGGTATGATTAGGGACCTGCCAATTAAGTACGTGTTACGAAAGCATATTGTGTTACAAATTATGCTTACCCATGGAGATTTACTTTTTAGGTTCCCATAAAATATTGGTGGGCACAATGGAGGTAAGTTGGGTCGGTTGTGAGTGAGTCATTGCTACTCAATTGTGTGTGGTTGTTGCACTATTTGACTGCTGGACTAATCGACTGTGCTAATCGGCCTAGCTAATTGGCTAGCTACCGGGTTGGGCTACTACTCTACTTATTATTGGCTTGCTTAATCCACTAGGTTATTCCACTATGCTAATCAACTGGGTTTGGCTACCGGGATACTCCAATGGGTTGGAAACAGTCATACTATAAGGTTTCTAACCTGAACAAGCTCGAAGTACTGCTGATAGAACTATTGTCTGTAAGTGTTAGAAAATGAAGCTCTAATCATCGAAGCTCTACTCAGTGCATGAAACTATGGTCACTTAATGAACCTTTGGTCAGTGATAGAACCCTAGACATTGCCAAGTAGTCAATACCAGTTGATCTTTGCCAATAAGATATGCCCAAAGGAAAGGTGTTGATGGTAAGTAGTCATTATTACCCAAAATTGGTATTTCCCTAACTTTCTCTATGGTTTGTAGGATTGCCTTGATTTTTGAGTAGTGCCTTGATGATGCTATTTCGTTATAGAGCCAGAGAGGAAGAGGATAGGTTGATCCATTCACACTAGGAAGGTTGTAACAGTAAGAGAGGTGGTGGTTGGTTATGCCTGCCCAGAAAGCTCTTGATTTATTGACCACATAAGATAGGTTATTTATATTGACCACATGATAGGGATTACCAAGGGATTACAACAATCATACAGAGCGATAGTCCCACAAACAACTTCCCTCTACACAACTTACCCCTACAGAACACAGAGGTCGCTACCTGGACTGGGCTAATCAAATGGGCTAATCAGTGTAGCTACCGAGATTGGATGGGATAGATTCATTTTGTTAAACAAGAACTTTTCCATCTTGGAGAGATGGTTGAGTGGACCAAAGTGGCGGATTGCTAATCCGTAGTACGGATTATCTATACTGAGGGTTTGAATCCCTCTCTCTTCGTTCGGTCACTATTGCGGATAACTCTGAATCTTTCTACGGAACGGAAAAGACTCATTAACCTAGATAGTTTTTTTCACTATTCTTTACGTCTGGGATAACGTCTTGGATCGTTCAATAGAAATCCAAAGATAAAAAGAGAAATGAAAAATATCACTACTGTGTAAACAAACATCTTAAGAGTAAGCATTACATAATCTCTGGGATCCTAATTATAAGTACAATCAAATAAATCATCAATCTTTGTATCATATTATATATCAATATAATTGAGAAATTTCCTCATTGGAAAAAAAAAGTATCTTATCTCATATATATTATAATGATGAATAGATGGTATAGATATTATAATGGTGAATAGATGGTAGAGTAGAAAAACTTTGGTTTTTATAAGTATCTTATCTCATATATATTATAATGGTGAATAGATGGTATGTTAGAAAAAATTATAGTTGAATTGCACACTATTATACTACAAAATAATATTATATGGTAGTTTGATGATAACCAAGTTTCTAAAATATTAATCTCATTTATTTATTGAAACAAAATTAATATATTTTCATATATGTTTATTAAAGTCTTGGTAAATATATTATTTTACAAACTTCAAAATTAAAACAAATTATGAGAAAATATATTAAATTTAAAGGATAAATTTAAAAAAATATTGTCCTCGATGGGCATGTCCACCGGGCTCCAGTCCTACATTCGCTAAGTATACCATAGGGATTTATATTTTATGGAACTTATTAGTTTAAATATATTTGTTTTTTAATTGTTCCAGTTTGCTCCATTACAAGCATGTTATGATGGATAATCTTTCTTAGGATGGATAATCTTTCTAGCATAATTAAGTTTGCTCAAGTTACAAGCACGTTACGATGGATAATCTTTCTTAGCGTAATTGAGTTTGCTCGAGTTACAAGCACGTTATGATGGATAATTTTTCTTAGGATGAAAAATGATGTTTGACATGTTTGACTCCTAAAGCCCGCCATACACTCAAATAAAAAGAGAGCTTTGAATGAACAATCCATAAGGCGCAACACTTTCTATTAACTAAGGTTTTACAAATGGAGTATTTACAAATGGAGTATCATTTAGTAGGCTCGATTGTGAGGCAAAACTTTATGATCAGGTGCATGTGAGCTATAGGAGTCTTAGGATGAGTAATTTTATAGGGAAGTTTTGATTATTGAGTCCAAGTCTTGAAGGCAATGATTAACACTATGTAATTATTTTCACTAATTTTATTTGTTTTAATAACAAACTTTATTCTTCCATTGGAGTAAGTGACTTATTCCCCTAAACCCACTACCATCTATCTATCAAGATTAGGTCTTGAGGTTGAAGTTAACATATTATTACTCTTGGCACATGTTACATTTTAGGAAAGATGCAAGAGCATCATTTATTGGGAAAATCGAACTTGGGCTACTAGTGGGAAACTATGACTGATTTACTACAAGACCACGGCTCAACCAATCATTTCATTGGTTTTAATATTATTTTTTCATCATTGTAAGTGTCACTCCAATCAACAAAAGCTCATGAAAATTGTTCATTATGATCAATGCTCATGGGAAATTAGTCATGTAGAATAACTTGATACTTTACATAGTTAATCTACAAAGCACCTTGTTACCTCCTAGGTTCTCACTTGGTGTAGAAGTTCCCTAAACACAATTTACGAAACCCCAAGGGAAACTCAAGCAAGCTAACAATTGTCACCTCGATAGTCTTGCATTTCTCTCTTTGGGCTAGATAATGTTATAGCCAAGGGGGAATCCCTACTGCCAACTAGGCTCAAACTGTTATAGAATTTAAAGGGGAGGGAGCTTAGTTGATTATTTGATTTAGGGTTTTGAATTAGCAATTTAATTTTCAAATTTTAATCGTATTTAATTATCCTTTACCATAATTATAAATCAACACTATTTTGAGGCAAAAATCAGCAAATCGGTTAAGGTTTAGCACTAGGAATCAAGGATTTTCTTTTGAATTAATTAGTCAAACTTTAGATATGAAATTTAGATGCAAGTGACTCCTAAATGCAATCTATTTTGAAGTTATTTACTATTGTAATTTTTGGATTGCTAAAATAGAAAATAAAATTAAAGATTTTGTATTTTTTTAGGTTAGTTGAAAGGGAAAAACTAGTGCCTTAGTTTGGGCTATGGGGTCAAGCATGCAACCTTAGAGGGTGATTCTTATGGAATATCTATGAAAAAATTGGGTTGTAACAACAAGATCTAAAAGGTCCTAGATTTTCTAAACTAAATATCACAAATTTTGGAAGGAAGCGGTCTTCAAGAATCATTCCACTTCCAAGTCAATTTAAGACCGGCCTTGCCTAAAGAAATCAAACTATGCTTTCGTTCTCAAGAAATATATGGCATAAGTTTTTCTCTTAAAAATCAAAGTAACAAAGTGGGTTTAGGATTACATCTTCCAACATAGCAACATTGCTCCTCTATGGCACCCAAATCGACTTTGACAACCCAAACCTATAATAAAAGCTTACTAATATGCACCAAGAATATCCACCACACATTCAACAAGGTTATATATCCATTCCACAAACCTTAGACAAAAGACAAGAGCAATTTTTATTCCAAAAAACTTGATAGCACTTCCAACGACAATTACATATGGAGGAGCTTCTTATTTATAGATCTCTATCTCAATAACTCCAACAATAAAATAGCAATAGATTCATAACTATCTAGATGTATGCTCAAAAAATTAATATCCTCCAACTAAATTAAGAGGACAAGTCAATGACAATATTTTATGGTGGACTAATGCCACGTGTACAAACTCCATTCAGTATATGGGCTAAGAAAGTGGACACCCTCCTCAAATAATACAATAGACATGGTCAAATCATAACATATTCCCTCCTCAAAGAGGTCAACCCAATCAAGATGTAAAAATATGCCTCAAATAGCTCCTATAGACCTCACACATGTGGATCCAAGTCAAGGAAAGAGGGTTGTTCCCTCAAAATGCTCCAAAGATGCCTCAATAAACCCCACATGTTGAGTAGGTTACAGGAAAGAAGGTCATCCCCTTAAAATGCTCTAACAAAATCCTCAAAAGATGTAAGTGATTGAAATAAGGACACACATGTGCCTCAAATGTATGCATCCTGGTCCAAGAAGAAATTCAACTCTTCTAAGTGAGGAAATATGTGGCATGTGTGGCTCAAAATATGTAGAAGGCCTTTGTCACAACACCTGATCCAACCATCACAATTCCCTAGGAAAGAGATACAACACCCAAGGAAAGAGACATGAATGCAATTTTCTAGGCAAGTACACAACACCTAATGCATGGGCTCCACCTCAAACTAATGAGTTGTGCCTCCAAATATGCGTCGTTAGGTGGTGAAACGTCAAGTGACATATTTTAACTTCTCAATGAATCATTTAATTTTTACCCTTTCCTAAGTTTAACCTTGGTCTGGACATCATTGAACTTTATTACATGTGACAACCCCTAAGACAAGATGCATTTCCTAGGACTTTAAGTTAGGTGTATGTGATATGATGGATGCAATGATAGGGACAAGGTGTTTTCATGAGTTGATCCTCATAGCCACATAGGATGATATAGAGGTCTTCCCTTTTAGCTTTCAAGAGATAGGGGTTATCAATTTAGTCCAAATGTGTGCCTAGAGAGGGAACACATAGCATTGAGTTATCATTCCTTAAGCATTTGTTTCTTTCTACCCCTTTTAGCCTTTTTATTTTATTTCATTGGTCCCTTTTCTTTTGATTTGATGTTTTGAGCATGGGACTTGTGGAAATTGGGATTTATTGCAATGTGGCATGGTTCAAGCTCTATAATTTGACTTCCTTTGGTTGCTTCAAGTTTGATCATTTTTAGCTCTTTTGACTTTCCTTAGGCTTTTTTATACATGGGATTTTTCTTTTCCTTTTGGACATGGGTACATGATATATGATAAGTCAACAATGAGAGGGAATATTATGAATGTGGACCGAAATAATGGGGAAAATGATAAGTTGTAAAAGATGGCTAGGGAAGATGACATGCTACATCTACCTAGATCACTAGTAGTACAACCTTACTTAAAAGGTGACAAAACTTATCTAAAGGAGAATTATGAACACACCATGGTACAACCAAGCAAAGGACAACAATTTTGAGTGTTATGAGTTAGTATCAGTTTACACCAACAATCACCATGATCATGACCCGTATAGAAAGCAATATCATCAAATGTGAGCAAGAGCATAAGATATGACGGTGTACAATACATCAAGCATCGCCATATGATCAAAATAAACAATTGAAGCACTAGGGTACTCTCATCATGTGTACAAAATCATTTCCCATCATCAAAGGCCCAAATCAACTGAGTCATGAACAAAATGGCTATTGTCGTGCTAACATCGTCATGTAACCATAAAGGCCAGGGCATATCCACTGTGTGAAGAAAGGTTAGCATGCAATAAAACCTATGAAAAATATTCTCATCCATGTGCTCTAAATGACAAATCTGAAGTGCTCACATCATGTGTGAACTAGAAGATCATGCCACTATAAAGTGGCGCTTGCACTGGAATCCTAGAAATGTGATCACAATCTCCTCATGCAATATGAGGGGTAACAAACCCCACATACATCTATATTTGTAATTTAATTTGATGTAATTGTTATTGATAAAATATTTTATAAAAATAATAGAAAATAATGAATATATTTATAGAGATGAAATATAATAAAGAGTTGAAAATAAAAAAAAAATATTAATCGGTGTTTTTTGGAAGTTGTCGCAAGGCTCCTACACACAACAACACCTTTGTATGTGCCCAAAATAAACATTGCCTAGTTTATTTGGGTATCAATAATAGAAATTCTCGGCCATTAAGGCATCGATATCAACCTTTGTAATTAATCCAAGTTAGTTCAAAAACAACCCAACAAGTTCTAACAACCTAATCCAAGTCATGGTTTCCCTATTAAAGGTATGTTACAATCGTAATATGTAGTAGGTTGTGGTAGCTTTGTGGTCAACTAGTCATTGAACCACCTAAATTTCCCTAGAAAGGCCCTTGAACCAACAAAGAAAGGCCAAGTGTTGAAGAACCAAGATCAACCTTTCCCAATTGACTCAAGTGTCAATATTGACCTTTCTCAATTGCATAACAAATTGACATGCCGAGTATTGGGTCATGGAAACCTTGCTACAACCCACAAGAAACTCCACACCAATCATGTACTAGGTTGTCAAGACCTTTTTTTCCAAGAAAAACCTCGTGAGAAAACCCAAACAATGATTGCCCACATTTTTTTATGGCATCCTTAGGAAAGCTCTTAATGTAGATTAGTGTGCCTCACCTAAGGGGATTTGAATCAATCTCCTACCAACACAGAACTATCCAAATACCCGACAACATTGACAATAACTAGTTCAGCTACCCCCTTGGACTACTATAATGTCATAACCTATAACAACTAACACATAATAAGTTTCCATGGCTTGTAACAAGTCTTAAGTTAGTGTAAACTAGTGCTCTTCACCTAGGTGGATTCAAACCAAAGACATGTTAGCACATAACTAGCCAAATACCCAACAATATTAACAACTAGTTGAATTAACCCCTTACATTACCAAAATATTATAACCTATAACAATCAACACCTAATAAATTATTATGACTTTTAGCAAATCACAAGGTAGCAAGAAGAGACTGGAAGGATAATGGGATGGAGTTGGAGTGCACTGGACTTGACTTGATTGGAAATAAATTATCTAGGGAAGCTACCCTTAGGAACATCGTGTGTTGTAGTATGCTATCGTGGGCATAGTGGGAGCGTGAAAAATGAATTTTAGGTGGTTAGGATTAAAAAACCATAATCCATCTCACACCATATACTTCCTCGATTAAATAAACATATATTGTATCCTCAAGAGAATATTGCTTTAAAAAAATAAGAGTGGTTACTATATTTGTCATGATATCTTTGGTTTGTTCATTTCCTAAAATTATATATACTAGCATATCGCTTAAGCGGGCGAATGGGAATGTCGAAGTAATTTGAGGGAAGTTTTCATATTAATATTGTTAATTGGGATCATAAAGATATTGCAATTAAAACGATCTTATTTGAAGTTGGTTCACTATTTTGATAATGACCTCTTACAATAACTCTCAAACTAGAGAAAAGATTGTATGTTTTGAAAAGAGACAGAATAAATTCTCATAGACTCAAGAACTTGATATATATTCTAGGTTAAATTCTATAATTAAATGGATGATCTTTAAGCTATGATACTATTTTAAAAATGATAATGAAGATGTCGATGATGATGGAATTTAGTAATATGAATCATAAGAATATTGCAATTAAATTATTTTATTTAAAAATTGATGATGGCCTCAACCATGACTTCCAAAATGGTGATAGAATTGTACATTTGGTGAATTTAACAGCACGGTATTGAATCAAACCACCATACCCCTTGGGAGAATAGATTTTTTGGGTCTAATAGTTTTAGTAGGTTGTTTGAGGAGCACTTCATCTTTAGGTGTCCCTTTTATTGTGATATTTGAAGGGGATTTTATTGCTTCTATAGAGTCTTAGTGGGGTTTTTATCCCCATTCTTCTGTTATCTCAACCAAAGATGTCTATCTTTGTTCCTCAGAGGGGTTGAGACCTTCAAGTGACAAGTTCAACATCTTGTTGTTCTCCATGCAAGCCCCTTTTCATTTATAGGAGGAATCATGGGGGTTGTAGCTTTTTGTCTAGTCCAAGCAAGAGATGGGTTACTTCTAATCCATGCGTGACAATTTAAAATTACTATCAACTTGCCTTGTTTACGTTCTTTTAACATATTTAGCTAACCAAATTACTTATTTTTTAGGAGCCAAATATTCACCAACATTTTTTTTTTGGAAGGAGGGGTAGTATTGTTTTGTTTGTAGGGTGGAGAATTTACATAACTTGTGTTCATTTTTGCATAAACTTTCAACTTTTTAATATTTTATGCCATATAATTTATTATGTTTTCCCTACTTTAATATTTTTCCCTATTTTCCATATGGACATATTGCTTTATATTTAGGAAAACCACTTCCTGCATATCCGCTAAAGAAAACATTTGACACCATGCAAAGCCCATGCAACTTGTTCTGCATGGGTTTGTATTCTTGTGAATTGTAATATTATGAAACTCAACCATTTTCCAAATAATTGGATGTATTTTGATAGGATTTTGCTTGCTTGGAAGCAGTTGCAATTTTAGTATAATTATGTTATTTTAATCATTCATTATAATATGAGGTATAAGTAGACTTGTTATACAGATACAAGTACCATTTTCTATAATATATTTAATACGTGTGACCGGTGATGTGTGATGGTTTGGTAAAAACAACACAAGATGGGGTGAAAAAATGCAAGCCAAGGAGGAGACTCGGAAACAAGGAACTCTCACAATTATGGAAATGGGAAAATCATAATCTGAATGTGCTAATAGATGCAAAGAGGGTGAAGATTCCCTTTGTTATATATTATTGAAAATATCTTACTGATGATATGGATCCTTCTGTTGGAATCTAGGTAGATTACCACCACAAGAACAACCATGTTCACACAACATGGCATTGAGGATGTTGATAGCTCTTTACGGGTTAAGGTAGGCCCTAAAGTTGTGGATTATGACAATTGATGTATAGTGTTGTCCCTCTATGGTGTAGAGGGGTTTCACACAATGGAGTATAAATCAGCTTCTGCATCTGTGGTAGTTGGGATAAAATTATCATCCAACATTGAATTAAAACTATATTTCACATGTGATTCACCTGCATGTCATGCAATTAGTGATATTTCTCACTTTATAACAACACCATAAGATCACATTTGGTCAGATGCAGGGTTCAAAGCGATTGGCGTGGTTCTAGGCTCTTTCACTACAATGGACATGAGGTATAAATCATCCAAATACTGCTTGGTGGCATAGATTCTCGTGGATATAGATCCTAGGCATGGCTTATTTAAGTCCATGGATATTATGATGGGAGAAATGGCATATACTCAACAACTATATTACCTAAACATGCCATTTTGATGCACTTGATGTCACTGAGTCAGTCAACTGCATGTTGATTGTGACTATACTTTTCAGAGGTTTGGTCTCTCTGGAGATCATGTAGGGTTGAAGGATTCAGGTCAATCCCAGTTCGGTTCCAGAGGAGAGGACTCTTGTAACACACCTGACCCTTGAGTACCCTTTCTAGGGATGGGGCATCATAATTATTTTTTTCTAAACCATGTCACATCTTCTTTCCAGGATCTCCATCACGTTCTACTCATTCATATCTTTCCAACCATTGACTTCACGCTCAAAACTGAGCTCAGGATTGGAAGAAATTCCCTTCCACGGTCCTTTGGGAACTTATTGGTCAAGGGCCACATGGATTCTACATGGGTCTGAATCATATGTATCATGCTGAGTTATCTGAAATCTCAGAGCTTCCATCACTCCTAAATCTATGGCGGGATTCCATCCACCAATAAACCGATGGTGAATCTCCCTCCATGTTAACACATATTCTTAAGGATAATTTGGTGTTCATTGCTTCGGCATTGAGTGCCCATTTTATGTCTACGCATGAAACCTTCCAGAGTCTTGAACTCTTGAAGTCATGTAAGCTTGCCATGTGGCTCCGGCCTTCGAGCCCTTTGGTCTCTCAGTAACACTTTCATGCCTTTCTCATCCAGCTACTTCAGAAGTCTTGACCCTCTTTCTTGGTCAAGTCCTTTTCAGACTCTTGGCCTTGTTCATCTGTCTTCACTAATTCTGGGACAATAAGCACATTAATCACAATTTCATGTGAAAACATATTACTGTTGTTCAAAATTTAAGAGGAAAAATTGCACAATGTAGCACAATACTTATCTGTGCAGTTCATGGATTTGTATCCACATGGTTGTCTTGTTTTCTTGGCTCATTATTTTTCCTGGACATACCCATTGTGTGCATGATCCCAATCAATAGTGTAGGAGAATTTTTAAAGTCCCTTCTTCCTTGCGGTCACTCACCCTCCAAGCCTAGGCTCAGGCATCCCCTTCTCTGCTATACAGTTCCTGGGGTGATCCATCTTTCCTTTCCAAGGCTTTCTCGAACAAGAATAATTTCATAGACTTAATTGAGCCTTACATTCGGGGCGTCCCTCAGACTTTCTCTGTCAAGGCGTCCCTTCGGCTTGTGTTACCAAAACACAACATGTTATAGGGCGATCATGGCTTACCACAGGGTTCTCATGTCTCAACAGTAGTCTCTTTCATGCTTTCCATCTTGATCACCTTCATATGTCCTCCCTAGACTAATATTTTTGTCTTACCTATATTAAAGTACACATAAATTATGAGATATCATCATCAATCTCAAATTCAGATATTTTTTTTTTTACAAATATGTCTCCCACATATTTTCCAAATTCCACATTTAATTTCAAATCTGTTCCGCACAGGAAACACATTCACGAGCATGGGAATTTCCTTCCCATATAAGTTTGGATCAAAAGGCAATTGGTCTTCATTATGGGCTTTCATCACGACCATATCCAAGACCCTTTTCTTCCTGCAATTCATTCTTTATATAGTCAAACAAATTGTTACACATTATATATATATATATATATATATATATATTCTCACAACACATTTAGAATGGCATCACAAACATTTATTAACTTGTGCATTCTAACAATTGCATAACATCTCTATTTAAACATGAAAGGAAACCTCATTCCTTACCTATGCATCATTTCAGCATACCAAACTTTTCAAAATGTAATTCAACATTAATTGAACTTGATCCAAGGTGCCAATATCCATAGCCACATTCACATACCATGCACCCTTGTGTTGATTTCAAGTTCGCCACACTTTATGTCAAGCACTTTTCCATGGTGTGTTGGAGCTTAGCCAACCTCTTCACCATATGGCTTATTCATTTTTCGTTCATTGTTGCAATAGGACTATGCTTTCAGCTACAGAATGATCGTGATCCCAGATCAACACATATGAAACCAAAAGTTTCTCTTGAGTGCACCCAAGTGTTCTTCCTTCAGTAGTAACCAGGGTGCCAATACTCATGACCACCCAATTTTATCTTTTCTTTAACACCTCTACCATTCAGGTAGCGTATTGGAAGGTCCTCCTTCCTTAATGGGTAGTCCATTACCTACCCTCGTATGAAATTATGCATTTCCTCAATGTATTCGATGCAATGTGCTAACTATGAGCACTTGTATTCCCCATCTCCTTAGATCGGTCATTGTACCCATGGTACTCTTTACTCCTGCATTTTCTTTCAAGTATTATAACTCATCTTTGGTTGGCATAGACTTCTTTTCTCTATTATTTGAGTTCTTTTACTGAATCATACCCTACTTGGGTACCAATGGAATACAACAACCACTTCCAAATTATGTGCATATCATTAAGATAATGAAATCTTTTTAGAAGGGATTCTTACCAAATCCCTTCACACCTCATGCCACATAGGTATGAACATTCTTATACCTGCTTTGGCTGCTAGCACCCTCTCTTATATTACCTTATCAATGGTGCTTCCTGGGGACTTATAAAGGCCCTTCAACAATCTTTCCACAAAATCCTACTCATAATCATCCTTTGTTTGAGGTTGTTCATCATTGGCAATTGTCTCTCTCAACAGTTCCAATTTCTCTCTAGACATGACATACATCATAATTATGCTAGTCATTATTATAAAATAAAAAAGCAAGTATCATAGCTTTCTAGCCAATAAAATATTTTTACATATCATATTTCCAATTTTCTCTTAACCCAGAGAACACATTAGACAACAAGAAATGAGTTAATGGATTCTTCCCTTTTTCCAACTTCTTCTACACCACTTGGGATTTTCATCCCAGCTGAGTTATTTCTAAGGCCTCATTTCCTTTGCTTAACATGGCTTTAACCAATCCTATTCATTTAAACATACTTATTTATTCATTCTCCCTTTTCCAGTTGTACTTGTTCTCACAACTGCTCATCTAAGACCTACAACTCTGTAAG
>ML781346.1:76632-97677 GCA_009831015.1 Picea engelmannii | reverse complement strand
TAAGCCTACTAAATCCTTCTCCATTACCTTTGGTCTATTCATAGAGCTATTTTGCAAAGAATTGGATCATTTTTTGAAGGTCCTTAATATATATTACCCATATGATGGGAAGGTAGTATTATGGGGAATTTTGTTCAGAGCCAACTTCATAATGGATGATAACACAATAACATAGGAGACCTAAATTTCACAATCCATAAGTATGAGATATGGGGTTCTTTAGGTCGTGAGGAAAAATTGGCAAGTTTTTTTATTGATAATATGGAGAGAACTAAAAAAACATCTTTAACATGATTGATAATATCAAATACTTATGATATAGAAACCCATGGGATTAGGAATTCTTCTAGGGTTTCTGCAACTTTACCCTCACTTTGTGCTTCTGTCCGTCGACCTGGTTTAGCCATGGCTATCGCGGAAGGGGGGCCCCAAGGCCCCTCTTACAACAAGGTGACCTCACCTGACCTGGGCAGTGGGCGCTAAAAGAGATCGCCTTTTGAACCATCAGCTGAGCTGAGAGATATCCTATGGGTGGAAGGATCCCAGAATCAAAAGTCCATGGAAATATATCCAGGACCAGACCATGCAAAAGCAAATCGCATCTGGGATTCTGTAAAATCCATCCCACAAGTGCCTATGGCCCTTAAATATGTGATAAACACACCTCGAATAGAATACCAAAAGCAATACATGCAGGATTATGCTATGGTTGGTAAATTCCTAGGCCTTTGGCCCTTGGAAAGGGATTTAGTGAAATAGATTCAACACTAGTGGAAACCTAAAGGACACTATGATTAACAAATAGGCTCCAAAGGATTCTTTACCATTATTTGTCATAATCTGGAAGATAGAAACTGAATATTTGAGGGAGGCCCATACTTCTACAACTTGGCATGGATTTTCCTGCATTTCTGGACAGAGAAGTTCAACCTGAAGAAGGAATACTCTTCGCATGCACAAGTCTAGTTACGACTCTACTCTTTACCCCAGGAATTATGGTTGGAGGAGGTTCTAGCAGGCATTGACAATACTATCGGAGTCTATGCCAAAGCTTCATAAGCCACAAAACAAAGAAGGTACACCTCCTACACCTGCATATGTGTCTATCTCAACATTTCCAAACCCCTTACTGGCACCATAGCTCTCGAATATCATGATGAAGAGTGGTCCCAAACCCTAGATTATGAACACATATCGTTTCGTTGTAGGAATTTCCACGAACATTGTCATATCTTCAAAGAATTCCCTCTCAACAACCCTAACAAGGCAGATCCCTCGGATTCTGATAGAACCAAAGACAATTACACTCAGGTTATTGGTCATCACAGGAAATCAGCTAGAAAAGTGGCCCCTTCTGCCTTGAATAGCCCCTCTACCATAAATTCCTTTGAAGCCCTTCAGCATGTCTCAAAGGACAACCTCAACCCCACGACTTCTCCACTTGAAACGACTCCCTCTTTGGACCCCAAAGGAAAATCAGCGGATATTCCTCATTAGAATCAGAATCCCATGTCAAATCCCTTTGATACCACTCCATCAACAATTTTAGGAAATGAAATCGAGGACCCTGACATGGACCTTAAAGACCAAGACCTGGAGGGAATCGACCCAGTTCATTTAGAGCGGGCTTACCGGAAAAACAATTTTATACAATCCCTCTGGACTAGCTGCAAAAAGTGCACAAATTTTCCCTCAAATATTCTACGGGAGGATCAGCCAGAGCCAATTCAGGCCTAGGAATTCAACGGGGGCCTCTGAAAGATTAGCGCAAACCCTCAAACTATGAGAAGAAAATAGGAAGAAATCCAACACAACAACTCATCCAAGATATAGTCCACTTCCTGGTAAACTCAGGATGGATATAGCTGATCTCGGATAACTTCCCCCCTATCCAACCCCCACCCTCATCATGAATATTCTCTCATGGAACACCAGGGGTCTCAATGGGCATAACAAGAAATGCATGTGACGGGAAAGGATCATGAAACAACAGCCATACATTCTCTCTTTACAAGAAACGAAATGTGTCGGAGACGAAGCTCTCCAAATTCTCATAAAATGTTGGAAGCAAGAAAGCGCCATGGAAACCAGAGAGAAAAGAATGGTAGAGGGCCTTGCTATCCCTTGGAACTCTTCCACTATCTTCACGGAAGGATTTTTCACCTCCAAGTGGACCATATCGGCCTCATATAGGATCATTGAATCGAACAAACTAGGATTTTTAACCAAATTGTATGGCTCGACCACTCAAAGAGAAAAGGCATCCTTTCTCCATCACTTGGAATGGATTTCCAACCACATAGGAAATCACCGCTAGATTCTGGGGGGAGATTTCAACATGATACGCGATTTGGAGGAAAAAAGAGGGGGAACGCAAAGATTGGATAGTGATACTGCTCACTTCCAAGGCATCATTGATAATATAGGCCCTATAGATATGGAGATGACTAATAGGCCCTTTACCTAGTCAAACCGAAGATCTGACTCCCAACAAGTTGCTTGTCGCCTCGATATATTCCTCATTTTGGAACCTTTCATGATGGAAGTCCTTATTTGGAATGCCACAGTGGTGGATGTGGTAGGTTCAAACCACTGGCATATTTTGCTTAGGGTTGATATCAATGGAACATAGGGGAAGAAGCCCTTTTGATTCGAGAAATTATGGCTAACTCACCTAGAATTCCATGCAAACATTGAGAAATGGTGGCAGGAGGTTGGTGTTCCTAAGGGCACCCCCATGTATAAATTCCAGTAGAATCTAAAAAATATCAAGCAACACCTAAAGATCTGAAATAAATCCACCTTTGGGAACATCTTCTAGGCTCCAAATATTCTAGATCAACAAATGCAGACTTTGCAGCAGCAAATTAAAAACCAGGGCCTTATTAAACCACTAAAAGAGTAGGAGGCCAACCTAAACAAGTAGATTGCATAAAGACGTTCGCGGGAAGAAATATTATGGAGATAGAAATCGAGGATCCGGTGGCTCAAAGATGGGGAGAAAAACTCAAAATTTTTCCATAGATCAATGCTCCAATTTCGACACATCAATTACATCTCTCACCTCTCCACGGATCAAGGCACAATCCTCCAGAGGCACGAAGATATAACGCAGGAAATAATCACTTACTACAGGCAGCTCCTCTCAAAACCTCCCATGAACCGCACTCAAGCCATCGATATCATTACACAACACATTCCAGAGAGTGTAACCAGAGAACAAAATGTTGCCTTTTTTAGGCTAATCACATAGGAAGAGGTGGACCAATCCCTTAAGGATACGCCCGTTGATAAATATTCAGGGCCTGATGGTTTCACCGCTGATTTATTTCACCATTGTTGGGCCATGATTAGAGAGGAAGTGTGGGAAATCATTGAGGATTCAAGAAGGTTAGGACAGGTACTACATGCTCTCAATGTCACTTTCCTTATTTTAATCCCCAAAGAGGAAAAAATCACTCATCTAAAGCAATTCAGACCTATCACTCTTTGCAATTTGATTTACAAACTCCTCACAAAGGTCATTTCCAAACGCCTTAAAACCACTCTTCCTTTCATTATCTCCCAAGAACAATCTGGATATACGGAGGGCAGGTAGATCTTGGACATCATTATTTTAGCACATGAGGTAATTCACTCTCTCCAAACCATCAGCTCTCCAGGTATGCTCCTAAAACTCAATCTTTCCAAAGCTTTTGACAAACTCAGTTGGGATTATATGAGAGCAACCCTTCTTGCTTTCGGATTCGTTCAATACATGGTCAACTGGATCATGAACCTCACTTCTTCAGATTTTTTCTCCATCCTGGTCAACGGAGTCCCATCGAGGCCCTTCTCCCCTTCTAGAGGCATCATATAGGGTGATCCCCTCTCGCCTTTCCTTTTTATCATTATGCAGAAGGCCTCAGTTGCTCAATCAAATATGTCATTGCCAATCATACCCTATCGTGCCTATCCCTCCACAACATCTCTCCACCCATCTCTCTTAGTAAATTCATGGACAACACTCTGATGATGGGGCTCCCCACAGTCCTCGAAGCCGCCTTCATTAAATCCATAATCCAAACCTTATGTGAAGCCTATGGAATATACATCAACAAGGAAAAATCGCACAGATTCTTTTTCAACACTCCCCTCTCAGATCAACTCCAAATCACCCAACTCTTGGGCTTCACCCAAATCTCCCTTCCATCCAAGTATCTCGGTATTCCCCTCATTGAAAAAGCTATGAGGAACAACTCTTGGGAGGATCTCATGCCCAATCTCAGGCAAAAGATATCATCTTGGACCTTTCGCTCCCTCAATTTCCCAGGCCAACTAATCTTCCTAGAATATGTCCTTCAAGCCCTTCCTATTTACTCCTTTTCTACACTTGCAACTCCTAATTTCATACTAACGGCTATAAGAAATATGCAGAGAAAATTCTCATGGCAGGGCACCAAAGAAGGGTGAAAATGGGCTCTGGTCAATTGGATTAAAACTTGTGGGCCTACGCACGCGGGAGGTCTAGGACTCCGACACCAGCCCAGTCTCAATAAGGTCTTAAGCGCCAAGATCTAGTGGTGTTGGCTAAATCATCCCATAGACCTCTAAGCTCGCTTGTGGAGGAATAAATGCACCCCCACCTCTTCTGAGGAGAAATTGATCAGATGGAACGATCACGGTCCAGGATCTCTTATTTGGAATGCAGCCAAGAAAAATAATGTGGTAATAGTCGATCATGTGTTCTGGGAAATATAGACGGTAACTCTGCCTCTTTCTAGAATGACTCCTAGAAACAGATGCCAATTCTAGACCAAGATCCCATAGTTTTCGACTTCAAAATCCACATGGAAAGCACAAGGCTCATTGTGGTGGCCGATTATTGGAAACACAACAACCTAGGTGGCACCTGGTGCAGCTGGAAATCCACTCACGATGACCTCAATATTCCCGCACAGGTGAACATCCAGACATGGTTAGAAAAACTCAAAGCTAGAAAGATTCCAATCCACCAGGGGAAGGACATCCTCAGATGGGGTCACTCTACGAGTAGGACCTTCAATCTCAAAGAAGCCTACTATCTCAAAGCAGGACACAACTCTCTCCCAACAGAACTGGTCTAGAATAAAATATGGGGAGCCCGTCTCTGGCCCAAAATCAACACCTTTCTCTGGCTAGTCGCTCACTAGAGCATCCTTACATGGGAAAATCTAACGAAAATGGGATTTGTGGCACCTTCCTTGTGTCCTCTCTACTGCAATGAGGGGGAAACTCAAAATCACCTCCTCAATCTCTGCTCTTTTAGCTCGCAAGTTTGGGATCAATGTGTTATCATCATGAGAGCCTCAGAAAGAAACCGCAATAGTCTCGGGGACACCATTGAGGGACGGATAGACTCAATCTTCCACTCTCCCATCCTCAATCAGGTTTTTCAACTACTTCCTAGATTCATTCTATGGAAGCTATGGAAAGAGAGGAATCATCGCATCTTCAAATCCACTCCCCTCAGATGGCAAGCAATCTACTCTAAAATACAACTTAACATTAAGGAAACCATCAATTTGTACCCCTGGACTGAATCTAATATGATCTGCCCCCCTCAAGAGAAAATCATCCTTAATTCATGGAAGCTCGGGCTCCATTCCTCTCCTCCCAATATCTATCCCAGAATTGCGGGCCATGGAAGTCCTTCCCAGTGGCATATTTCATCAAAAGGATTCTTAAAAACCAACTTTGACGAGGCATCAAAAGGAAACCCGAGCACAGTAAGTTTTGGAGTTACTATTCATAAATGCAAAGGAGATATCCTTCTTCTACTAGCAGGAAACATGGGGCACAATATTGATAATGCAATCGAGCTATGGGGTCTGCTCAAAGGCATCCAAGCGGCCCTATATCAAGGTATCAAGCTTGTCTTCGTGTAAGGGGATTCACAGATCATCGTGAACCTCCTATCTCGCATACTCAATGGTGCGGATCCAGAACAGGTCTCCCCTAGCTAGAGACTCACCACTGAACTGGTTGAGATTAAAACTTTACTTCAGCCACACCTCATGATCATTCCTTCCCATGTCCGACAAAAAGTGAATCAAGTGGTTGATAAGTTGGTGAATTTTTGGGTTGACCTGGATGGCGGGGACTTATGTTGTAACCCCGACACCTCCCTGGATCACCCTATGGTCAAATCATGCATTGCTCAAGCCCTCAGCATAGAACACTCCCCAGATGGGGTGTCACCGAGCAGATAGTGCCTATGGGGAAGTTTGGAGGACAACTGGCATAGGCAAGCCACACGCCTTTCCACTTATCCATCCTCTCTGGCTACTTAATGCAGAGAATTTACTCTATGTAATTCATTTACTAGGACAAGTACCAGCACCAGCTCCTTCACACAGGCACAGTAATGGCGATGGTATGGGACTACAGTAGGTCTTGTTAGGCGAGGTGGCTCCTTTGGCTATTTCTTACAACGTTGGGTTATCCCATATATTACCGTCTTCTGGATTCTATTTTGCTAAGCTTCGTCCCTCACTCTCAGTCCCCTCCCCCCTCCGTCCTTCTTGTTTCTTTGCATCACTCTGTCCTTCCTCTCCTCATCATCCTCCTAATTTTGAGGCAAAGAGTTAATTCTAAGCGTGGTCCAGAATGGTACAATACCTATGGGCATGGATGTCAGCGTAACCCTGACCTGCAGCCCTCCTCTTCTCATTATTCTACCATGGAACTTCCTCCTCTGTCCTCCCCTTGGGCTTGCAGGGTCGAATGGTATGACAGTCTAGGAAATTCGTTGGGTTGTACACCTTGAGCCATTAAGAATGAGCCATCAAATCCATAGCCTCCCACATACATGGTTACTCCTCTGACCGCTCCACCTAGATATTTCACCTCCTCCCCTGAGACTGCGCCCCCTTCACCTTCACCTTCACCTATTTGTGCACTTTGCGAAGAACACCTGGGGCTTCAGAGCGCTATGGCGATTTTATAGGACCTCATTTTTAAGGTTAGGAAAGACTTGGTAGACCTGTTGTTTAGATTCGATTTGCGGACGCGACGCGAGAAGCGCCTTGAGGCGTTGTTGTCGACTACCCTCCACAAGACTCCAACTCCAGAGACAGTGGCCCCAGCTTTGCATCCAGCGACAGATGAAGATGGGCAGTCGACCAAACCGACTCTGGGCTCAACTTGATGGATGGGTTATCAGGTTCTTAGTTTATTTTTTGTCGATGGCATTTTGGTTATCCTCTTTTGAATCAGCCTTGCGCAGCTTAATTGTCTATAGACATATCACTAGGTATAGAAATTTTGATATGGACTGTGACAGGCACTCAGTTTCTAGACATTGTTATTTCTTGACATGTGGCTACATTGGTTTCCCACCTGGGCAATGCAGCGACCACCTCACTTCTTTAGGCGGACAGTTGTATATTTTTTACTGTGACAGGTCCTTTTAATATAATCTCTTACTTATAAAAAAAGATGAAGAGAACTAAATTGATTGATTTGGAACCAAATCAAATGAGGTCAAATTGGCTCAACAACAAGAGCGGGGATGAGAGAATTTCAAAAAGATTAAAAATGTTCTTAGTTCATGAATGCATGATACAAGAAATAGGAGACAATCCCTCCTAGGTGGGATCGATTTGTTGTTCTGACCATTGGAAAATTTACCTTGAACTTGGGCATTCGGATGGGAAGTTGAGATCGCCATTTAAATATAACTCTGGTTGGGAAGCTATGGAGGAGTTTAAAATTCTGGTACATTCAATTTGGAAACCATTTTGGTTTAACAAGGATATGAAAACAAATGAACACTTTGTAAAACATCTTTAGATATTAAAGAAGAAGGTCACCATGTGGGCCAAGAATCGTAGACTAACAATTGAAAAAGATTTAAAAATATTGGAAATTAAACATCAAGAGTTGTATTCTCGTGTGAAAAAAGAGGGTCTTCAATCTACTGTAGATTTGGAGCGATGCAAAATTTTGGAAGCAAAGAAATATTCAATCTTGTTGGAGCAAGATAAATACTGGACACTCAAGAGTCAATCCCTATGGATTGAAGTGGGTGATCAAAACACAAAATTCTTTTAGAATTTTGACAGTCACTAAAATAATTACAACTCAATTTGGGAACTAGAGGAGTCCTCTAGGAACAAAAAAAGGGGTTTTGGCAAGATAGCAAATTTGGGGGTGGAACATTTCAAGAAGTTGTTTGTTGAAGATAAACAAGAAAAAATAGGGGAAATGTTGAAGCTTATTCTATTGTTTACAAGATTAGTAGATCAAGCAGAAAACATGGATTTCTTCAGAGAGGTATTAAAGGAGGAGTTATGCGAGGTCCTATACATTTTAAAAGAGGATAAGAGTCATGGACCAGTGGCTAGACTGTAGAATTTTACAGTGATTTATTTTACTATGTGGGGGAGGATCTACTGAGAGTGGTGGAAGAAATTGGATTTTAGGGAAGGTTAAAACATATGATAAATTCTATTGTTTTAGTTATGATTCCAAAGTCAAACAATCCATCCTTTTTTCATGATTTCAAGCCCATCGCGCTCCGTAAATGTATGTATAAAATAATGGCAAAGATCATAGCTATGAGGTTAAAAACTCTGTTATCCAACTTCATTTCTCGAGAATAATTAGGGTTCTTAAAGGGAATCCATGAATCAATCGGATCAGTGTAGGAGAAAATCCACGCCATAAAACCTCAAAATAAATATTGGTCAGTCGTAAAAATTGATCTATCAAAAACATATGATAGGGTCTCCTGGCTCTATCTATGTCCTTTTATTTTACATATAGGATTTGAGTTGCAGGTTGTAAAGTGGATTATGACATGTGCCACAACATCCTCTTTCGCAATATTGATCAATGGTGTTGGGTCCTCCTTTTTAAAATCTGGTCGAGGTCTTAGACAAGGTTGCCCCTTGTCTCCATATCTCTTTATTATTCTTGTGTAAGGTCTCAATCGGGAAATAGCAGACACCGAGAGGATGCATACTTTCCATGAAATTAGTTTTGGAAGCATGATTAGGCTCACTCACCTATATGTGTTGATGATGTACTGATATTTTGTCGATGTACAGCTACAGATTGTCTGATCCTGAAAATTATTTTGGCCCTTTTTAGTGAAGTGACAGGCATGACCATAAAAATGAATAAATATTCTATTTATTTACCATATTAAAAGGATGAATTCAAGACCTTATTTACAAACATGTTTTGTTTTACAATCAAAGAATTGAGGGAAGGGACAAAATATCTAGGATTTACTCTGAAACCAAACAAATATGGATTAGTGGATTGGTCCTAGGTAGATTATTTCAAAGGTGGAGAGAAAATTCAAGCATTGGTGTAATCTATGGATTTCTAGAGGAGGTAGACTAACTCTTGTCAAGACTATTCTAGAGGTGATACCAGTATACTAGAACCTTTTGACCCTTGTACCAAAAGGTTCTCTACAATGAATCGGGAAGATATTTTTCAATTACCTTTGGAAATGTAGTTTGGAATACAAAGGTTCTCGTCTAGCAATCTAGAGAAGTCTGTCAAAGTCAAAATTTATGGGTGGATGGGGACTAAAGGAGGGGTTGATGTTTGGTCATGCTTTGGATGCAAAGTCGTTGTGGTTTTTCTTAACTTAAGATAGTCTCTAGAGGCAAATACTCATTTCTAATTATATTTCCCCATCCTCTGTGGTTGAATGGATTCGATAAAGGAATAAAGCCTACCCAAATGCTTCAACACAATGCAGGGATTTGACCCTTGTTTTCCCTGTAATTGGGAACTACCTTGCTTGAAAGGTAGGGAATGGCTCATAAATGTCAATTGGTTTCGATGCTTTTGTTGGGTGTGGGGAGAGGATATTCCTTCTAAAAGGCTTGATATGCTCTTTAAGGATGAAGGGTTACTACAATTTGAATAGAGTTGGAAATGCAGAAGCCACATCTATTTGGTCACAAGGATGGTATTCGGCCGAGGACATGGTTTTGGGTACAAATTGGGAACAATCATGGTCTAGTTATATTTCAGAACTCCAAAAGGTGCACATTCATATTTTTGACATTGATGATGAATTGGCTTGGAACACACAATAGTTAGGAGGCCAATACTATGCAAAATACGATTATCAAGCAATGGTGGATCCGAGTGATGGTAACCTACTATGGTGGTACAAACATTTATGGAATATAGCAGGGCCATAGAAAGGCTTGATTTTTTTCTAGTTGCATCTTAAAGGAAGGGTGCTTACCTGGGATCAGCTTCAGAAGCGTGGACAATAGGGAACAAGCTATTGATATATATGTAAGGAATTCAAGGAGGATAATAACCATATTTTTATGGAATGCTCTTATTCTCAACAAGTATGGATTGAAGTAGGTACTCGGCTGGGGGTTCTCAATCTATGGTCAAAGGATAACATACAAGAAAATTTTAAAGATTTATTTATAGATGCATCACTTTTTCATGGAAGGTGCTCCATATTATTATTTCACGGGGGTTATGATTGGTTCGAAATGCAAGCCTTCTCAAGAACAAGGGTTATCCTATTACTAAAGTTTCTCAACAGTCTCTTTCATTGCTCCAACACTACAAGGTATCTCCAACCCCAAGGACCTCATGGATGATCTTGTGTGAGACATTAAGAAATCAAAATCCCTAGGGATATTTCGATGGGGTGTGTCAGGGACCAAATAATTCTTATGGTTTGGGCTTCATTTTACATATCATAGACACACAGTTTTTTCATGGGAAAGTTAATTTGGGTTCGAGATCCAACAATTTAGCTAAATTTCCTGCACTATTTTCCTTATTAATACTTGTGTTTAGAAAGGAAGTGACATAAATTTAAGTCTATGTGGATTCAAAACTATGTATTGATTAGATGATGGATTTTTTGCGGTTAACTCACCTGGACTTACTTAAGCTTGGATGATGATTGAAAACCATCTCAAAACAGTTACGAGATATCCAGTTTAAGCACGCTTTCAGAGAATTAAATGTAGATGCAAATTCTCTGCCAAAAGCAATTCTATTGATGAATACTAATGTGATTCAGTGGGAGAAATACCTGGAGGGTACTATGATCTCCAGAGTTGAATAAAACTTTTTGTGAGATGTAACCATTAGTTCTTGGGAGCCTGACAATAGGAGGCCTTGGTGAATTTTGTCTCAAAAAGTTATTTTTGTGAAAAAAATTATGATATCCATAGATATAATACATGTATGCATTGTAGCCCCTTTTGAATGTATTTTCTTTTTCTTAATAGAAAGTGTAATTTTTTCAGGGAAAAAAATAATTACTCATGAAGTATCCATATAAAATTATTAAATTCTAAGGATACCCAGAATTTTATATTAATATCTACAACCCGAGTGGGCCTAATGGTTAAGAACATGTGTTTCCTCCTCAGAGGTGACAGGTTCAAATCTAGAGGGGTATAGGGTATGTATACCTCGCTCAACACTGACCTTAAAAGTAGATTATTGATCAATGAGATTTATGTGGTGAGGGTTTTCAGTAATGTTCGAAAAAACCACAATGTTGTTGATGGATTGTCGACGTTTCGAATCCATATTAGGATCCATCTTCAGCAACACTATGGTTTTTCCGAACATTACTGAAAGTAGATTACTATTATTATATAAAGTTTACTCATAAATATCAAAAATGTTAATATTTAAAAGCTTTAAATATAAAAATTATTAATATTTAAAAGCTTTAATAAAATGTTGTGAGGTTGTTTTTATAATCAACAAAGTAGAGCTTGGATCAGGGAGTGTACCCTGCTGCCCATTCTGAATTTGTACCGCAAAACAACATTGTTAAAATTTTAACTAAAACCAAGTTAAAGGTAAAACATCAAACACATATGAAACAAGAATCCGCTAATTTTGGGACTTCTGAAAATTGATAAATACACTAATTTGGTTGGCCTCCCATCTTTTATTTGGTGTTGCATATTGATATTGCAAACTCTATCAGTAGTGTCAATGTCCTTATTAGTCTTTTTCGAAGGCCTAGGACTATAGCAATTGTGTTTGCGTTGACCGCTAATTAGTTTAACATAGTTACCAACTTAACAAGAACTCTACATAATTCTCATTTTTGGGGGGCTCCAATTTTTTACCCTATTTTTAAAAATGGTGCTACAGGTAGCACCCCCCCCTCCGTTTTAGGTGGTTTTTGATATTTTAAATTTTTTGATCCACAATGTTTCCACATTATTTTTTTTAATGCTTATTTTTCATCTATTTTCAATTTTTTCTAAATAATTTTTTTTTATTCAACGGTGTTTTTAGTCATTTTTTCATGCTTCTTTCAATCTTAAAAATATTTTTTGCCATTTACTTTTTTGAAGTTATGATTTTTCATATAATTTTGTCTCCTTAATTAATTTATTGTTCCATACTTTTTTAATATAGTGAAAAACATCATTTTTAACACATTGTTTACCTTTACTTCAATAAATCGAAAAAATTTGTAGTTAAATAACACTATTTTTGAATATTTAGCAAACAAATACACATTTTATAGCCATATATAATAAAAAAACCTATACATTTTGGTACATATTCCTTAAAATAACATGTCAAATAAAGCATTTTTATGGACATAATTAAACAAAAAATGTCTAAATTTTATAAAAAGTTATCATTTTCTTTCATATTTTTATACATTTGAAGTAAAAAAATGACAACATTTAATAAAAAATTCCAATGTATAGTGATTCACATACAAATAAAACGAAAAAAAAAAAAAAAAAGATTCATCACAAAACAACAATAGATACATCTTTATTCTTATTTTAAAATATGAAAGTCAAATCATTACAGTTATAACTCATCAAAAAATTGCAAACTTGAGCATCGTCTTCAAAGGAATTTTTAAACTAATCAACAATATCATATATCCCAAAATCATCATTCTCAAAAGACACATTATCATCTTCTTCGACATCATTGTGTGCTTCCATTGTGTCATTTTGTTCTTCCATTGGTTCTTTGATATCTGCAAATTCTCCAAAGTGATCATTTCCAATCATTCATCCTAATGGTACTTGAGGTTCCTTTGACATTTTTTTCACCTTTGATTCACTAAAATCTCCTTTCCTCAAGCCAAATTCTTGCATTTCATCTAGAAGAGTTGGAATAGCATTAATTCTTTGTTGAATAAAATTACACTGCGTTGGGTCACTTTCAATGGCTATGCAATTCCTTCCTTTCTGTAGGCAACACGCTAATGTTGTACCTAATCACCAAATACAAAATAAATAATGAAGATAGATACTGTAAAAAGACAAATTAAAAATAATATAAGATTTAAGTATGATTTCATAAATATTAGTTCATAATTCTTAGCTAAACCCGAGAACAAATCCAAAACCCAATCTTTTTCATTTGAAAATTTATCTATAAGATAATTAATTAATGCTTGTGGTTTCTAATAAATGTTAACCATCTCTCCTTTCAAATATTTTTCCTCATATGTTAGCTTTCTAACCACAACATTGTATACCAATATAATACTAGGAGTCTCTCCATCTTTTGCATTGACAAAAATAGAATTATAAGAATCATCTTTTGCCTAGGTTGCAAGATGTATACTCTCAAAATCACATTTAAATAATTATTTCTTGGAGCTCTAAATATTAGGCTTGTGCCTGTAACATAAATAAGTGCAAATTCAATTAACTTGTGAACTAATAAAATTGGTTTCTAATCTTAATTCCTAAACATACACTTTCAATATCTTACCAAATAAACTGCATCCTTGTCTTTTCTTTCCCCTTGAAGCATGATTGTACTAATCCTTGTTGTGTGTCTGAATGAAATACTATAAATATCCAAAATGTTGATGTTGTAACTTCTGTAAATCCCATAACCACTTTATTGAAAGCTTGGTAAGTATAAGGCTCGGTATCATATCCAATGTTTTGGATATTATAACCATGAGGGATATCCACAATAACTAGGGAGTATTCTTTTTTAGGAATAATATTTGCAAGTTTTTCACAATCACATAATATCACTTTATATTGAACAGTGTCGAGCCCATTCCAAATGTAGTGATCAAGGGTGTCATCAAGTTGAACATTTTGAACACGTCTCCTTCTTTCTCTTTCAAACTTGGTTTTTTGAATAAAACTTTTGAAAGTTTCAAGTACTCCATCTACATTCTTCTTTGACATCTTTAATGAAAAAAACAAACATATAGTTATATAGCTATAGCTATCAAAATATAAATAAATTAACTTACAAACGAATAATATGATTGTAATAAATCAACATACATTTTTGAATGCAACAAAAAATTGTTTCAATGTTGTTGAAGAGCTTGAATCTAGATAGTTGAGTTTAACATCATCCCAACTTTTTTCATTCAACATATTGATCATTTCCTCTTGTATTTTCATATACACCTTGTGACTAAATAAAACAGAAATTATGTTAAACTGAAAAGAAAAAAAAATTCTTGTCCAAACATAAATAAAAATAACTCGACATACTTACTTTTTAAATTCATCACACATTTCTTCCATTGACAATTCTTCTGACCTGCCATGTGATAATATAGTTATGATAAGTTTATCATTCTTCACTCATTGTATTGATCTCCAATGTGTTCTAGTCATATCATCAGGAAGATTTTTTATGTCAAGACTTGTCTTACTTGTGCCACATATCAATGGTTTAGCCTTCTTAACTCTCTGATTTTTTATACTAATATTTTCCCATAGGGTGAAGATCTCATCTATCAAATATCATACCTGTCCAGTTCTAAATCTCAATTGAAAATAGTTATCAACAACTCTAAATATATCACTTCCTTTACGATTTTTTTCTTTTGTATTTTCATCATCAAGTGGGAATCTTATTTCCATACAACATTTCTTCTAAAACTTAACATCAACATTTGATCTCTCCCCGCGGAATATTTCAAAAAATTCATTATGGATAAATATCACCCTTTGAATGAAGGTCATATACATTTTGTACTCATTTTCTGCGTTATAATCCCATGCCAATAACTTTGCTTCTGAATCTGTTAAACCGGCATAAATTATGCATTTGGCTGACTTAAAAAGATGATTATTGGGATATTCTTGCATCGATTCTCTTCTATCCTTTGCAGAATGATTACCTCCAATCACATAATATTTGTAGTCAAAACATTTTAATCTATCAAATTCTTCCCTCGTAGGAACTTCCATTGGGTCAACAAGAACTAGGTAGTCAACCACATGTGCATATGGATTGTACCTAATCAATGCTTTCAAATTGTGATATGCAAGTGATGTGGTTTTCTAATTTGATATTTTTCCTGCCCTTCTATGGGTTTATAAAGTTATTTCACATTCAATTGAAATGTGTGTCCATCATCAACTAAGTTTTTCGTCCTCGTTATATTTTGAATGTCATTTTGTGTTGTTTTCATAATACCATCCTCTAGATCAACACCTAGTGTTATTATTTCTCTGCTACCTTTAGGACTTTCATTGTAATACTTTGAGCTAACAATGGCTTATTGAACATTATCAACATTTGTTTTCTTCCTCTTATGATTTAAATGTGTTTCATCTAAATCAATGATTTCATCATAATCAATAGGAATAAACTCATCATCAACCATCGCTCTTTTGCATTTATCTTGTTTGTTCTTTTTGCGAGGAGTGATAACCTCATTGGGACCAATCTCAACAAAATCTTCATTTGGAGTTTCTTCATTTTCAAATGTAACCCTTTTAGGATTTCTAGAATGAGGATTTTTCTTTCGTCTTTCATGTTCTTCTTTGTCTACTCTTGTAGGTTCAATTCATTATTTTTTAAATTCTCTGTTAATTTATTATTTTTTAAATTCTCTGCAAGTTCTTCTCTGTTATTTCACATTCAACTAAAATGTGTGGCCATCATCAACTAATTTTTCAAAACTCTTTCTTAGAATTTAAAAAGAATTCATTATTTCAGTTGTTTTGGTAAATTGTAAGAATTTAAAAAATAACTAACCTCTAAAATGTTAGATTCTCCTCAGCTGTCTTATCAATGTTTATGCCTTGTAGCTTGCTCCAAATCCTTAAAAAATATTGCCCAAGATATAACACAATATAAAAAGATAAAAGAAGATTGTGTATATATAACACAGATGATATAAATTATTGTTAGTATAATGAATGTAGGATAAATAAAAATTAGGTATATTGTCTACATATATACCTAAAATTATATGAATCATCAATATGTTTAATAAATGTGGGATAAATAAATAAACATGATAAATATTGTATTTAACATGTAAATAACAAAATAAAAGAGTAAAAATTGTTTTTAATTTTTAAGGGAAAATAAGCGAAAAAAAAAAAATTGGGGGGAAATTTTGGAGGGAATATTTTGGGGTGAAATTTTGGGGAATATATATTTTTTTTGGAGGGGGGGAGGGGGTTTTGGAGGGAAATTATATTTTGGAGGGAGGGTGGGGGCATTTAGAGGGAAAATATTATTATGCATGTTATAATAATGACATAGGGAGGGTGAACATTTGTATCATTCTATGTTCTTAGAGAGAAGGGATGGCTTCGAAAGATAAAGAAGATTTTATTTCTGAGACATCAGCAAATTGTTCGCATAACTCTTATGTTGGGACTAATAAATGCCATAGGAATGTTTGTAATGCAAATGAGACGTCGTATTTTTCAACTAGTCATAATTTTGATCATAGTGCAAGCAATTTTATTCAACATGTTCCTCATGAAAGTCCTAAATAAGAGGAGTTTGAAGGCACCGATGATGAAGAGGAGGAATATGATGGTGATAAATCTAGTCAGTAGTTTAATAGTGATGAAAATAATCAAAATGTAGGTCAAAGTGGAGACTATGATCAACGTTTAAATGATTGGGATGAAAATTTTCTTCCAAGTGAGGAGTTTCAAGGTATCGATGAACATTTCCAAGGCACCAATGAAAATGATGGAGAAATTCCCTCAAGTGAAAATTTTAAAAGTGGTGAATATGATTATAACAATGGTGGACACATTTTCCCGAGTGGTGAATTTAAAGACAACAATGTTGGTGATTATGAATTTCTTCCAAATGAGGATTTTGAAGGTACTGATAAAGTGTTTCCTCCAAGTGAGGATTTCCAAGGCACGAATGAGGATGAAGAAGAATTTCCCCCAAATGGGGATTTTAAAAGTAATGATGACAATTATGAAAATGCTAGACAGTATTTCTCGAATGAGGAATTTAAAAGAAGCAATATTGGTGCTAATGATTTCCCTCCATTTCTCGAATGAGGAATTTAAAAGAAGCAATATTGGTGCTAATGATTTCCCTCCAAGTGAGGATTTTCAAGGTACCGATGAGGATAATGAAGATTTTCCTCCAAGTGAGGATTTTCAATCCAGTAATGAGGATGATGAAGAATATCTCTCATGTGGCAATTTTCAAAGTAGTGAAGATGATTACGCCATTGATAGTCACTCTTTCCCGAGTGATAAATTTAAAAGCAACAATGTTGATGTTGATTTTACTCCAAGTTAGGATTTTCAAGATATTGATGAAGGTTTTCAAGGCACTAAGCAAGATGGTGAAAATTTTCACTCAAGTAGGGATTTTGAAAGCAATGAAGATGATTATGTCAATGGTGGAAACAATGTTGATGATGATTTTCCTCCAAATGATTATGTTGACGATGATGTTCTCAATCATTCAACTGCAACAAATGAAGGTGATCGGCATTCTCTAGTTCAATCTCCTGACAATGTTTTTCTTGATACTCCTTGTGGTGATAAGGAAAATCCTTCTAGTGAGGATGATCAAATAGTGGAGACATTGCAAAGAAACATTGTGTCTAGGACCAAGATTAGACCTTTTTATATCAATCCAAATCATTCTAGTTATACAAGGTCTAAGAAAGAATTTCTCACTAAATCAATTTCCATAAGTGAATTGATTTCAAATGAATGTTGTCAAAAGAATTGTTTGAAAAGCATGGACGACATGTATGCCTTGAATAAAAGGAAGACATATTTGTCAATGAATAAGAGTATGCAAAATTCATATTTGATGGGGTGCATGATATCCACCAATACAGGATATGATTATTACATTGGGAATATTTTACTTTTCACAAAGGCTTTCAAAACAATTCACTCAATTGGCAATCTTCATCTATCAAGAATCCAGACAAGGTTTGAAAACGATCCATCATTTTATTCAAAGGTACATCATGGACGAGAGAGTGGGCCATTCACAAACACTACATTGTCATGGATGCGTGATTTCTTTTCTAAACATGGAGTGTGTATGCCAGATAGAGACACAATACATATTCCAGATAATTTTTCAAGAAGGGGAATCTACAATTTGTACAAAATATATGCTAAAGGTGTTGAAGGAAATGGTAATTTTATTACATGTGCATATTTTACAAGAATATGGAAGAAACAATTCAACAATGTTTGTATTCCTAAGAAGTCAAGGATGGCGATTTGTAATATATGTGCTACTCTTAAATCAATAAGAGATAAATCTGAAGGGGAAGAAAGAGGTATGTATTTACTATTATGTTTTTTTTTTAAATTGAATATTTATCAACTATGAAAACATATGATCAATATTTTCATTTTATGTCATGTGTAGATTCCATAGTCAAAGCAGTTCAAGAAAATCGGAATCAACAATCAAGTGAAAGACAAAATGTGTACAAACATCGGAAGAAGTGTTATGATGCTCAAAACAAATATTTAGGTATGATAATTGATGGCATGGACTAGAAGAAAACACTTCTACCACATTTTGTTTGTACACCCAAAAATTTACAAGAAGAGAATTTCATCTAGTTTCACTTGGTTGGTTGTATGGTTTTCAATGGAAAAATGTGTCCAAGGGTTTACTTCACAACTCGAAATATTCATAATGATGCAAATCTGACCATCACCATAATTCATCATGTGTTCACTCACTGGTGTGGAAATCTTCCTCAAGTTCTCTATCTACAGTTGGACAACGCTAGTCGTGAAAACAAAAATCAAATTGTGTTTGGATATCTAAGAATGCTTGTTGAAATGGGAATCTTTCAAAAGGTGAAAGTTGGTTTCCTTCTTGTTGGACACACTCATGATCATATTGATCAAATGTTCAGTCATTTTTCAGTAACATTGAAGAGGAAAAATGTTGGAAGTCTACCATCATTGATTGAATGTATCAAGAAAACATACATTCCAGAGCCTATTTTTCATATATTAGAAGAAATTGTTGACATGCGAAGATTTATTCAGGGATCGCATCATGAAGAAAAATGTATTGAGCAGCTTAATGACATTAGCTTCCAACATCAATTTTGTTTCAAAAAAATTGATGGGAAAACACTTATATGGGGAAAGCAGTGTTCAACTACTACAGAATGGGGACCTTCATCAGGTTTATCATTTTTGAAGTTCATTCTAGATCGTCCAATTTTTGCATCAAAGTTATTATTTTCACAATCAGTTGTTGAAATCCATAATGCATGGAGGCGTAATAGAGATGTAGATTATTCTGAATGCCTGAAAGAAATTAAAAAGTCCATTAAGGATACATATGAGTACTTTGATGTTGTTGATTCTGTTTGGTGGGAGTCTTTTTTCAATAGTCAAAGTGACATAATTTCAAGCACAACAAATAAAGATACAATGTTAAGGACTCCATTTCATTGGCCACAAAATATGCCAAACGAATCTGAAGAAACAAACATTGTTGAAGTTCAACAAGAATCTCAAGGTGCTATTGATTACACAAGAAGAGGAAAGATAAATTTATATTGGTTCGCGAAGGTCATGTGCACAACGTGAATCCATGGAAGACCTTTACAGGGGTTCAGTACAAGATATTAAGGAGGGTAGCATGATTGCAGTTTTAGCGACTGAAGATCCACGTGGTTATCCATTCTGAATAGGAAAGGTTATAAAGATTGAGAAAGAAAATGATGATGTTATTGCAATTGAAGTGCATTGGTATGCAACAAGTACACACCCATTCAATGGTGTTTACAAGCCATATATGGTGGTTGAGAAACATGTCAATAGAAACTGAAAAAGAAATGGTCAAAATACAGCTCATCGTCGCATTGACCTCTTAAAATTAGATGATGTTGACATACTTGTTTATGACTTCAATTTGACAAAGAGAGGAAATATTCTCTCCAAGACAACAAAGATTATCAAGAGGTTGTTGCCACAAGAGATAAATGCAAGATGGGAGTCTGTTGAATCTAGTCGTAGATCTAAAAAGCATTTGACATATGAAATGTTGGGCATGCATGTAGAATCAGATGGTGCATTCATCGACAATAGAGAAGAGTATGGATCATCTACATCTTCATCCAAACATTTTGATCCGGATTATTTTCGGCACGAAATGAGAGCGGAGATATAATAAAGAAATGCACAGAGATATTGCAGATATCCAATAATATAACATAAATATATCAGATATGCAACCATAAACACAAAGATACAGTGATACACGATTTCTATTAATGAAATAAATGTACAGAGACTGTAAAAATATAGAGTGAAAGACTCGCTAGAATGGTGGCAGCTTATCTCTGAGAAGAGATGTGACGGTTACTCGCATTCGCAAGAAGATAATTACAATGAGGCTCTGGAGGCCTTTTTACAATAATCGGGAATGCCAAAAGTCCTAGACATCCAAAAACCTAACCCTAGGAGATGAAGCGCCAAAAGTCATGTGGGCCCCGTTTGGGTAAGTTGGTGCATCAACTTCCTGGAGTCGTAACTTTTGCATACGATCTCCGTTTTAGGCGTGTGATAGCTCGTTGGAAAGGTATCGTCGAGGAGATTAATTTTGGGGGCTCAATCATGCCTTCAACTATCATTGAGAATCTCGATCTCGAAAAAACTTCATTTAGGCCCTCAAAATGGCCTCGGAAGTTAAAACCTGCTAAAAATAGTAAATTGCCAAAATGGCCAGAAAACTGTTTTGAGCCATTTGGAAAAGGTGGGTGGCCCCCAATATCCACCTGGATCAATCCTCCCTCCTTAGGAAGAAATGGTCTCCATT
>ML781346.1:46529-58382 GCA_009831015.1 Picea engelmannii | reverse complement strand
CTTGGAATAAAGGGGCACTTTTAGGTGTAGGTAGATTTCCAATGGAGCCATTCAAGCATCCAACTGATCTGTGGAATGAGCTCCAGAACTATGGAACATATTAGGGATTGTATCAATAAGTTAGGGGCATATCCAAAGTGTGTTGAGGAAAAAATGAGCAAGATACACTTGAAATGTGATTGCATTGTTTGGCCAATGATGCTTTGGAACCATGATTTAATGAAATCAATTCTCGATTTCTCAAGAATACTATCATCTATGATTGGATGAGGAGTTTCCAATCTAAGAATACTTTCATCTTTCTCCTTATCTCCAACCACTTCTAAGGTTCTTGATTCATCAACAATGTCTTGAAAATACTCTTCCTTCATGTAATAACAATATTGTTCATCATTCTTTTCAAGATTCATTTCTTCCACCAATTCTTCTTGTAGACAATGTTCTTGTGGCCCTTCATCGTCTATTGTAAGGCTGAAATCTTCTTGTGCATTTGGTGGAGGTTCCTCGATTTCATTCTCAAATTTGTTTCTTGAATAATCTTCAAATGGAGTATGTGAAAGCATGGAATCTTCTTTATCTTATGTCCATATGGGAGAGGGTGGGTGGGCAAAATTTTCAGCAAATAAATATTCTAATACGTCCCAACTCGTAATGGTACCAGGCAGCAGTGAATGGAAGCATTCAAGAGCGTCCCCTTGTTGAGTTTGTAAGAATAATTGACATGCAATTTTGTCTTCAGTGAGATTGAAAATTTCACATGCACATTAGAATCTAAACAAATGCTCCTCTGCATCCTCTAAATTATTCCCAAAGAATGTAGAAAAATTTTCAATAGGAATATTGGGCATTTGAAAATCTACTTCTGGTAGATTTAATAGAGATTTATGAAATCACCTCCTTCTTTGGATAATTATTTATTTTGTTGCATATTTTGAAGCCATTTATGGGCTTGGTGAAGAAGGTAAAGGAGCATCATGATATGAAAGAAACTCCTTAGAGGAGTCATAATATAATTCTTCTTGAAATTCTTGAATCATTTCAATGGAATTGCCTAGGATTTTAAAAGTTTTTTCACTCCTGGATACTTTGTGCTTATTGGCTCTCTTTGAGGTCATTCAAACATTTTTTAATAATCTTTTTATAAACCGCATGCATCTAGAACAAGCAACAATCTTCCTGAATCTTCTTTTCAAAATTTTGAACCATAGAGACTCTGGTTCCTCAATCTGCTCTGAAGCAGGGCCTTAAATATCTTGAAAATAAATGGTTCCCTAGTATGGTCACTAAAAACATTGATGTTTGAGTTTGTTAATATCGAAACAACAACCTCATGACGATATGAATTCCCCTACATTTTTATAGAGTTGGTACACATCTTTGGCTAAAAGATATAACTTTAATATCTTGGATTACGGAGAATGATAAACAACAAACCCCATATCTTTATTGCTTGGATTTATACATGAAATGGTTCTTTAACAACCTAATCTAATCTTCAAGTGAGGCAAGAAATATTTTAACAACAGAAAGATTGAAGGGAGGCTTCAATATCATAATATCTCTTTGCCCAACATCATATATACATACTTCTTAATCACATACAAATAATACATCCATATATTCTCTTGAGAAATAGGAGGAAATGATTTCGATCATAAAAATAATTTTAAAAGAGTATAACATTTATAACAAAAAAGAATTTGATGAGCATCACACTCATAGATCCTAAGATCTGAAACATCATTAAAGTCATGCCCCGAAGTAATTCTTTGTGAAGTTTTATTCATAAAATATATTCAACAATACACAAAATATATGGCAGTGATATACATGGTTGTGAATACTCCATGATCATATAAGAAAAGTCTTTTGAATAATATAAGAAGAACATTCAAGAATCTCAGCCTTATGCTCAATTCAGAGATTCCAGCATAAAGCTTTGAGAAAATGGCGTAGAAGAAGAAAAAGAGTTGAGAATATGGAGATCTTTTTTCGTTGATCAGAAGCTTCATTGCATATTGATTTCTATACTTTATTCTTCTGATCTTCTGCCTCTTCCCTCCTGATAATGGAATCCTTGATGAAGACGTTTCTTGCCTTTTAAAAATTTGTTCTTCTAACTCTTTGAGGAAATTAGGGTTTTCTCTTCTTGAATTTCCCGTACACTTTTCTTCTTGAAAAATTCACTTTAATTAATGAATTAATTAAGTCTCATTAATGTATTTTAATCATTGATTTCAGTATCTTTAAATGGTTCCCTTTCCATTTTTTAATAAAAGTTTTTAAATAAACTTTTATTTTGAAAATTTTAATTAATTTCTTTTTTTAAAGGGGGGCAGTGTTTTAATTTTCTAGATAGGATATCCAACTTTTAAACCATGGAAACCAATTTATATGTTATATTCATCTTCTTAGCTTTCCAATGAGTCCTCCTTAGCACGATTTTGTTTCCTACATCTCAAGATATGACCTCATGAAGTTGAGGTGTCAGGTAGATTTATTAGCATAGGATAAAAATATGGCTGATAGTTCTTTTAATTTTTGAGAAATTTTTGAAAAAATTTAAGCTCTCAATACCTATTTCATCATATTCCTCGTCGAAATACCTTTCCAACGAGGTAAAATTTGTGTGTTTCTGACTCTCGAATCTCAATATATGGCCTTCAGAAGATTAATGCTTAGCAGTCGTTGATTGATCTTCTCCAGGGAATTTGGGCCCTTGATTCAATTTCGTTTTTCTTCTTAAGGATTTTGAATTTTTCTCAAAAATTATTATCCCACATGTATGGGAGTATGGTAGTTTTTATTGTACATAATACTAATTATAATGCACACTTAGTAAGAAACAAAGACAAGAAGACCATGGAGACTTTGATAATTTGACCCTTGGAAATTAATTAATAAAATAATATTTTAAATACCCAATCAACCTCCACCTCTGCCCAGTCAACATGATGATTCAGCCATCCAAATGTCGCCATGTGTCTTCTCGTGATGGATCGATGATCTTCCACATGTCATATCTCCATTCGTTGCCATGTGTCACAAGTTGTATGGTGCCATGTGTCATCAAGTCAATGGATATTGAATTTGTCATGTGGCATCCCTCCATAGGATGCCATGCTTCATGAGTTAAATGGTTGAAAAGTGGTAATATTTTATTGGTTAAGAATTCATGTGAGAAAATTATGGTAAAATGGTTAAGGCAAAGAAAGAGTGGATGAGAGGGGGTAAGGGTAATGTAGGGAGAGGGTAGATTTGTGGGTAGCAGAGGGATAAGGGGAGAAATGTAGGTGGCGGAGGTGAGGGAGTGACGTAGGGTGAGGTAAGGGGGGGTGAAATGGGTATGGCGGGGAAGGAAATGACGATGGTTTTTCGGGTATGAAGTGTGGCGGGTTGGGAAATGGGTATGGCGAGGAAGGAAATAACAGTGGGTTGTCGGGTATGAAGTGTGGCGGGTTGTGAAATGGCGGGTGCCCTAGAGGTGAGGTGAGTGAATTGTGAGTCTGCCAACTTGTGAACCCGATAAGATCATAAATAATCTAAGTATTGAGTGATAAGGGGGGAGGAGAGGAAGGGGGAGGGATAAGGTATGAGGATTTAGAATATTTCTAAGTGTGAGAGGGTATGGAGAGTGGAGCATGGCGAGTGTGGTGAATGAACCTGTCATGCTATAATAAGAGGAAAATATATGGATCTTGAACCTGGCATGATATAATATGAAGAAATAAAATGGCTTATGGTCTCGAGAAGGTTCTGAAAACTTAGATATGGTTCCAAAAATTGAGTGTGGTTCCAAGAATTCTTAGCTTTGCTCCAGATAGAAGAAGCATTTTTTGTCATTTAAATGCAAACCTGGATATCTTGAGCATGTGAACTCATATTTTGAATCCAAAATATGCATCACGAAGCTGAGACCGAGGGCTACAGCATGAACTTGTTATCGTTCAAAACAAATATTTTTCTGATATCAAATTTTTTTTTATTATTCCATGATCATAAAATAGGGATGACCAATTTTTGGTCAATAGGTTTCCATTCGATTATGTTTAATCTTGGTTCACATTAGAGGAATGCTTTTATTCATTTCAATCCTTTGGTATTTGTGTGCTCTAGTTTAAACGTGTGGTAATTGATGGATTTCCAGAGCTTTAATAATGCGTGATTGGTTTGAGCATGTTGTGAAAATTTTGGTTTGGAGGGGCAAACCAATATCTTGGTGGTGAAATGTGGATATAACATTATATATCATAATTTGAAATAACAATATTTTAGGTTGGTTGGATTATGGTTTAGAGATAGATTAGGCTTCTTTTATTGTACTTTCTAAAAATTACATAAAAGTATATTTATCGTAACTTTTAATTTTAAGTAGATTTTATTTATAGGCTTCATTTATTGTATTTTTATTACTTCGGCATTCTCATTTGTCCGTTTAGGGAGTATGCTAGTTATTGACAATGTTACAAGTGTGAATCGAAGTTTTTAAAATGTTTTTAAAATAAATAAATTGATGAATAAAAACATGGCATATTAATCATATCCATAAAACTTCAAAATATAACCAAACTAAAACATGTGTTTCTATGAACTTTGAAGTAACAAACTGTAAAAACTATTTAATATCACCTAATTAAACATTAAAAAGTAACCCAACATTTTTAGTTATTTGTATTATAATAATTCATCCTAAACATTTAATATTTCAAGTTAATTATGAAATGTTTTTTAAATTAATTTTTAAATGCATATCTAAAAAATTGTATAGTTTTTTCTTTTTCTTTTTTATATATTTGCAATTACAATTAATACCGAGATTTTATTAATATAGAATGTTTTAGATTTAAAAAAATTTAAAATATATATATAATTAAGTAGAATATATATATATATATATATAAGAAATGAGAAACACCTCCACATTAAACCTAGCAAAAGAGAGGAAGACAGATTTCAACAAGAAAGTAAATGACAAAGCAAACACACAGTACACAGAGGTTTTACCCTTGAAACTCAAACCAGGAAAACCAGCATTCCTTGAGCGTTCAACTCTCTTGTTTTCTTATTCATTCAAAATAAAAGGTTACATGCTTAACCTTGGTCCACACCTAAGACCTAATCAGCATCATACCTTCTTACTTTACACAAGAACAAACCTGTAGCCAATTCGTCTTACATCTGCATGACAAAAAACCTCTACGATTATTGATTAGCTCTTAGCCTTTACAACATTATAACATGCCTTGTTTATAGGTTTTACAATACGCAAAACCCTAAATAAAAGGTGCCAAAAGACAGTTACAAATCCATGTAGATCATTGGCTACAAATCTCACTAATCTTTGGATTCTGTTACAGGTGACTACCAAGTCGGATTACCAATTGACTACCAATCGGCCTTCATTTGGTTTTAAGTCAGTTGCGACACGCTCACATATCGACCTCTTGTCGGTTGAGCTCTTTGACTTGTCGCTGATGTCTTTGACTTCAAATTTACGCAGTTGAACCACCTCAACCTTCGACTTGTTGTCGATGTCTTCGACTTCATCTTTACTCGGTCGAACCACCTCGACCTTTGACTTATTTTTGATTCCTTTGACTTCTACTATCGGTCAATCCACCTCGACTAGACTTTCAATGCAAAGAATATAACAACCCAACATTCTCCCACTTGTTGTTTTCTTTTCTAAAACTAGGAGACCTATGAACTCTTGTTCACAGACCCAGGGCAGCAATTCCCATTGCCTCTCAGCACCAAGACAACTTCACAACACTCACAGACTTGGTTAAATATTTTGTTATGTTTTCCAACATGTATACTTGCTTCAGCAACACCTTGTTGCTTTCCACCATGTCTCTCACGAAATGGTATTGTACATGAATGTGCTTATTCTTAGAATGATAAGTTGGTTTCTTTTCCAAGAATATTCTGCTTTGTCTGCTGCAACTTATCTTCATAGTTTTCTAATCATACCTTATTCCTGAACACAACCTTTGTAGCCATACTGCTTATTTACTTGCATGAGTGGTTGCCATGTATTCAACTTATGTTGTTGACAAGGCTATGACCGCCTATCGCTTACTCATCGAGCTAATTGCTCCATTGAACATCTTGAACACATATCCATTGGTCAACCTTCGCCAATCCAGATCTCCATCCCAATCAATGTCAACAAATCCATGTACATTTAATTTAATGTCACCTCCAGGTTTTGTGCATATAGCATAATATTTTGTGCCACACAAATACCTGAATACTCTCTTGAAATTTGTCCAGTGCTCCTTCTTAGGTGTCAACATGTATATTATCAACACTACCATTGCATGGGAAATTTATGGTCGAGTGCAGATCATCGCATACATTAGACTACCAAAAACACTTGCATAGGGAACATGTGCCATGTCCTCTATTTCCTCCTGTGTCCTTGGACACCGTTCAAAATTTAGCCTTGCTCCCACAGGAATTGGCACCTTCATAGGCTTGTAATCCTGCATGTTGAAACATTTCAATATTGTTTCAATATACTTCATCTGGTTCAACCAGAGATTTCTAGTTGCTCAATTTCTCTTGATCTCCATTCCTATAATGAAGTTCGTCGCACCGAGATCCTTCATGTCAAACTTGAAAGATAGCTACTTCTTCACCTCCTTTATTGCATTCATGTTGTTTCCAATCAACAACATGTCGTCGGCATACAATTCTACATATATGAAATGCCCACCTTCTTCTTTGGAATATATATAGTGATCAGTTTTTCTTCTCACAAACCCAAAACTAAGGATGTATGTGTCAAACTTTTGGTACCGCATCCTTGGTGATTTCTTTAGACCATAAAGGGATATTTTCAGTTTGCACACCAAATCTTTATTTCCCTTTACTACAAATCCTTAAGGTTGTTTCATGTAGATTTCTTCTTCCAGGTCCCCATGTAGGAACGTTGTCTTCACATCCATCTATTCTATTTCTAGATCAAATGTTGCAGCCAGAGACATTAGTACTCTAATGGAAGTTAATTTTGAAACGAGGGAAAAAATCTCACCAAATTCGACTCCTTCGACTTGGGAATATCCTTTCGCTACCAAACGAGCTTTAAATTTCTTGACTTGACCTGTTGAGTTCATCTTCTTCTTGAATACCCATTTTCTACCAATAGGTTTTCTTCCACTAGGTAATTTGACTAAGTCCCATGTCTCATTCTTGTGCAAGGATTCCATCTCTTTGACCATGGCGTCCTTCCATATTTTTCCCTCTGCTGAGTCGACTATCTCCCTGACCAACTTGGGCTCATCGTCAGTGGAAGTTAACACGAATGTGGAACTGAAGTCGAGCGGAATATACCTTATGGTTTTTTACTCGTTCTGACCTCCTTACAATCGGGGTCAATTATTCCACCTTTTCTTTTGATTCAGACGCCTCATCTAAAGCATGTTCTTCTTCGTTCCTCAGTTCAAACCGCACCTTCTCTGGATTCTTCTCAATCTGAACAATTTCTTCAGGCTCAGACTTACTTCCGAATTTTCTAAAGACCAAAACTCAATTGTACATTGTTTTCCTTGATGTAGGATCCCATAGCTTATATCCTTTCATTCCTTCTTTGTATCCAATGAAAATACACTTGACTGCCTTCTTGTCCAACTTGCTCCTCTTTTCCTTTGGAACGTGTACAAATGAATCACAGCCAAATACTTTTAGATGTGAAACATAAGGATTCTTACCAAAACATACCTCATGTGAAGTCATGTCGGATAGCGCCAACAAAGGAGACATATTCAATAGATATTTTGCAGTGTCAATTGCCTCTGCCCAAAATTATTGTGCAAGCCCAACACCATTGAGCATGCTCTTTTCCTTGTCCATCAATGTTCTGTTATTTCTCTTAGCAACTCCATTTTTTCGTGGGGTATATGGTGTGGTATTTTTGCATGCTATGCCACACTACTTGCAAAATTGATCAAATTATTTTCCACGGAATTCACTGCCATTATCAGTTCTCAGCACCTTAATCTTCTTATATGTCTGGTTTTCTACAAGATATTTAAACTCTTTGAATTTCTCAAAAAACCTTTGATTTCTTCCTCGAGAAATATATCCATGTCTTCCTAGAAAAATATTCTATGAAGGAGACATAATACAGGGATCCACCAAGTGAAGGCACTAAAATAAGGACAAACACATCACTATGAAGCAACTCTAGAATCTCATTTTCCCTTATCGCTCCAAAAGGGAACCTCACTCAAATTTGTTTTCCATACATACAATGTTCACAAAATTTGACTTCTAAATTACATTCAAGAAAATCTTCGACCATACCTTTGTTATGCATAGCTTGAAGTCTTTTTTCTCCAATGTGTCCCATCATCTCATGCCATAGCATGGTCAGGTCAACTTTATGATGACTTGTTGAGTTAATTTGAATCGACTCAATTGGAGTCGAGACGACTTCAAGAACAACGATGTTGTTGCATCCAGTGGAGTCGACATTCTCTAATAGCTTATATTGGGTTCCAATATAAACTCATTTCATTAAGACCATTGTACCTCTGACCATCTTGCACAAATCCTTTTGAAATAGAGTGTTCACCCTTGCATCACTCATCTTGTTGACAGATATCAGGTTTCTCGCCAAACTCAGAATGTGTAGCACACCTGGAAGGGTTCTACTCCTCCCATCCTACAGTATCAGTCGAACTCCTCCTCGTCCGACAATTTTGGTTGTCGAGTTGTCCCCAAAGAACACATCTCCTCCTTCATATTGTTCATATTCACAAAACCATTCTCTATGTGGTGTCATATGATAGGATGCTCCTGATTCGATCAACCAAACATCTTGATCCAATTATGTACTGGTCGATGCCAGGTATACATCGCCTCCCTTATATGGGGTTGTCTTTCTCTCAATCAATTGCTTCTTGTCGGATCATGTACTGACTTCCATTGCCTTCGACTTATAGTCCCTTTTGTAATGCCCAGCTTTAGTTCATTTCCATCATCTTCTCATTGACTAAACAAGGGATTTATATCTACCCTTCGACTTAGACTTTCTACCGGAGAATTTTCCTTTATCTTTGTCAATTGGTTGACCTCTCACCACCAATGCATCTTTCGTCGATCCTTTCATGTTCTTCCTTCTCATTTATTTTGACATTAGAGATTCAACCATGTCTTCTAGTGCTAATTTGGTTGTATTATTTCCTATAGCCATGACTAAGCTATCCCATTAGTATGGAAAAGAACATAATAGGCTAATACATTTCTCCTCCTCGATGATTTTAATATCCACAGAAGATAATTGGCTTAAAATGGTTTTAAACACATTTAAATGCTCATTCACCGAACTACCCTCACTCATCCCCAGAAGATACAGTTTTTTTCTCAAAAATAACTTATTTACCAAGGATTTCGGCTAGTACAAGCTTCCAAACTTGTCACGTAGTTTCTTGGCCGAATATTCAACTGAGACAATCAACAATACCAAATCTGCAAGACGAAGTCGAATCATACTCATTTCCCTTCACTTGAGTTTATCCCATTCTTCTGTTGAAATACATGTCGGCATGGTACCTGGACAGATTGTTTCCCATTGTTCTCGATCTACAAGGAGATCTCCAATTTTAAGCTTTCAAAGCTCAAAATTCTGGCCATTTAATTTTTCGATCTCTATTCTCGAGCTACTCGACATTCTTTAACACAATCTTTAAAGATTTTTGACTTACAGCTCTTACTAAACCTAGGATTTATCTCAGATCCAAGGTTTTTATACCAAGCTCTAATACCACATGTTAAACCAAGATTTGATACCACATGTTAGGAAATGAGAAACACTTCCACACTAAACCTAGCAAAAGAGAGGAACAAAGATTTCAACAATAAAGTAAATGACAAAGAAAACACACATTACACAAGATTTTACCGTGGAAACCCAAACTGGGAAAACCAACAATCCTTGAGCGTTCAACTCTCTTGTTGTCTTATTCATTCAGAATAAAAGGTTACATGCCTAACCTTGGTCCACACCTAAGACACAATCGACATCATACCTTCTTTTTTTACACAAGAACAACCTTGTAGCCAATTTGGCTTACATATGCATAACCATCAACCTCTATGATTATTGATTAGCTATTATCTTTTACAGTGTTATAACACACATTCTTTATAGGATTTATAGTAGGAAAAACCCTAAATAAAAGGCACCCAAAGATGGTTACAAATCCACACAGATCATTGGCTACAAATCCCGCAAATCTTAGGATTTTATTACAGTCGACTACCAGTCAACCTTCATTTGGTCTTCAGTCGGTTTTCACATGCTCCCATGTCGACCTCTTATTGGTTGACCTCTTCAACTTGTTTTCGATGTCTTCGACTTCAAATTTACCTAGTCGAACCACCTCGGCCTTTGACTTGTTGTCAATGTCTTTGAATTCGTCTTTATCTAGTCAAACAACCTCAACCTTCGACTTGTTGTTGATTCATTCGACTTCGACTGTCGTTCGATCCACCTCGACTATACTTTCACTGCAAAGAATATAACAACCCAACACACACACACACACATAAGAAAAAGTATATGTATACAAATACTTTTTTATGTGTTATTTATTTGTTTTAAAAAGTATATATATATATATATATATATATATATATGATATCACTTTGTAGTGTACTCGACCACCTCGGTACCTGTTGTGATGGAGGGGTACTAGGAAATTCCATATATATATGGGCAGTGGTTGGAAGAGTTAGGGGGAAGAAATTGGGCATGGAATTCCTTAAGGACTGGGTAACCAAAACATGGTTACCGGAAATTACCAAGATGCCTCAAATCTGACTACTCACCAGAGGTTGGTTTGCTTTCATCTTCTCCTCAACAGAGAATGTGGGTTGGGTTTTAAAGAAGGCCTAGAGATTAGCGGACACCACCACTATCCTAAAATGATGGACCCCTTGTTTTGACGGAAAGAAGGAAAGAATTGACGAAGAACCCATCTGGGTTAGGCTCCCAAGACTCCCAATGCAATTCTGGAACTTACATCGCTTTCTTGCCATTGGAAATCTGTTGGGAAGTTTTCTAGAAGATGATATGACCTTCGAAGACACGAGATACATGTATGTTGCCCAAAGTTTGGTCAAGATTAATCTGAGGAAGGGTTTATTACAAGAGCTCACCATAGACTCGGCGACCGGAACTTTCATCCAGACTTTGGACTGTGAAGGGATTTCATTCAAATGCCACAGATGCCACGTCTACGACCATGGAGTTGCAGATTTCCCCTTGCCTTGCAAAGGGAGCAGACAAAAATTCAAAGGCGTGAGTATCTACTCCTCTCCTCCAAGAAAGAAAGTGGAACATCGATTGGACTCTGGAAAGTCATCGGGGAGGGAGAAGCCAAGCGAAGAGGAATTGGGAACAAAAGGAATGAGAAGAGAAAGCTTGGGTTTTTAGATAGATGGATCGGGCACGAAAACTGTTGCGGGTCCACTTACTTCACCTACTTTGAGGAACCTCCCACATTGTGAAAAGGATTTATCGAGTATGTTTACACTGGATGTCTTTTTACTAATATCCCCTCCCTTTTCATCTGTGGATTTATTTGGTTTGGCAGCAAAAGCTACGGCTCCTCCTTTGTTTACGGCTGGAAAGGGTCACCCAAAAGGCAGTTTTCCCTCACTTGCTTGCCTCATTTCCTCCAGTGGGTTGGTTTTTTCTCCCTCGTTGGTCACTCCTTCTTTGAATTTGGGGAGGGAGGGGGATCCTAAGATGACTAATGTCTTGTCTCTTCCAAACCAACCCTCCTTACCAGTAGGAGATGTCTCGTTTTCTAGAACAGACCCTCCCCTGAGTACTCACAC
>ML781346.1:0-18337 GCA_009831015.1 Picea engelmannii | reverse complement strand
AAAGCATTTGATTTTTTCACCGTCATTAGGGAACACAACAAAAACAAGGACTAAGAAAGTAGTGTCTATATAACAAACAAATGGGATTGCTCTCAATACCTTCCTCAATAACACTCTTCTGATTTATATTACACAGATGATATGTATAAATATGGTGTTGTAAACAATGAGAATAGGCTATTAGCCTATAAGAGGCCACCATAGGTGTAAAGTTATCTCTCTTTAAGAGACATTTGTCTAGATTAATCAAGTATATTAAAGCTAAATGTAACAACACTATTAAGGAGTATTAAAATCATTTTGAAAGGCAACCCCAACGAAAGACCATTGAGGCCTATTACATCTTCTTATTATATCTGCCTAAAAGGCAATGTATATTGTAATTATTTTTTTGGTCAAATAATATTGACTTTCAATTAGTTGCTTGAGATTACATAAAGATTTCAAATGTTTGTAAATTTTCTTTTATTAATTTTAATTTTTATAAGAATAAAAATATTTGTATTGATTTATAAAATTTGAAATACTTAATTTTCTATTAGTTGAGTACAATGAATGACTATTTTTATTTGGTTTTCATAAAAAATTGTCAAATTAAAATATTTAATTTAATTTTTTTTTTTTTTTTTTTAAAACGTTATCACTTTAACTTTTAATTTAATTTAATGTCATTGTACTTATTTAATAAAAAATATAGCATCAAGGCAAGATCTTCAATCATCATCATGTTTATCATTAAACCTTATCTTCTTCTTCATTTTGAAGGCTATGATGGTTACTGTAAACCATTCCCAATAGACTATTTATTTCTTTAAATATTCATTCTGTGACATCTTGCAACGTTGACCGTCACACGATACTGCCATATGTGTTTGTTGTTCGTCCTATATATGTTGTGTACATCTAGTTTTCCACCCAATGCCTAATAAGAAAAGAAACTTACCTCGTCTAGATTTTGGAGGCGTTGGACTTTTTTTTTTGGGTGATATATATGATCGTTACTAAAATTAGAAGGCTCCCTTAACATCGAACCCATTCACATGGTGAGGTCGTTTAGCTAAGATTGAGCTAAATTCAATAACCCCAAGCTCTCTATAGATTTCCACTTGAGATGTTTCATAGTATTGGATTTCCACTCACCTAATATAATTATATCGATTCCATTGTAGGAGATAGCTTACCTAACTTTTTTTAAGATTATATTTAAATAATCTTTGTAATATTTGGTATATATATTTATTTTATATTAAAATAATATTTGGTATATCATAGTATTGGATTTCCACTCACCTAATATAATTATATCGATTCCATTGKAGGAGATAGCTTACCTAACTTTTTTTAAGATTATATTTAAATAATCTTTGTAATATTTAGTATATATATTTATTTTATATTAAAAATTATGTTCAATATATTAATTTAAAAAAATAAAGAAAAAAACAATGATACTTAAAATTAATCAGCAAGAGAGCATAACTAGCACAGCTGTTAACTCACGGCTGGTGAACGCCGAAAGATGGCTTAAGGCCGTGCGAATATCTAAACGCCTTAATACTTGTGTGAATATTTTAATATTTTTTAATCAGGTAAACGTGGCAATAAGCTAGTGAACACAATAATTTTTAAACATGATTAGGTAAATGTAAAAAAGTAAACATATAAATGAATGTCTTTATAACAACTCACAAGTTAATGGATGAAATCAGAGCCATTCATTTATTGTGACGACTAAGAATATTCTAGGCATATTTAATCTCGTCCATAGAAAACGTATTAAAAACTAAAAACCTATTAAATGTGCTCATTGTCAATAGGTGTACGCCTTTCGGCGTAATCAACTGCACTACTCAAAATAATAATCAGTTTTTAATCTTCTTAGTAATATAGCATGCAATGGACATGATTTATTACCCTCTGACATAGATTTGCAAAAGTCCAACACCACAACTCGTGTAACTCGCAACACATAACACGCCTTTTTCACCTTTCAACCTTTAATTGTCTTTGGCCTGCACACTCTCTGCAACAAACCTTGGTCCGCTTAAATCACCCCTGCAAAAAAACAAAACAACAACCATCCATTTCAACTAGCAAGACAACAGAACTAATTGCACTACGCATGAACAAAACTAACTGGTGCATGTATGCAACAAAGTTGGCTCAACACAAAATAGTAGATGCACAAGATTTCTTACCCCACTTTCGAAGAACCTCGTCTTTCTCGCTCATAGCACACTATATCATTTAACACGCAAAGAACTCAACAACAATTACTTTGAACAAAAAACTTAATTAAAACTCGTTGCAAGCCATAAAATCCCCCACATAGGATCATCCCATAAAATACACAAAAATCTATTTATATTTATTAAAATATGTCTATACATTGTATGATAATAAATACATTTGCATATTCTCCATTCAACAGTTGACACAGTGACAAGCTTCGGGAACTGATACCCTCTCACAACTTTGACACTAGTACCTACACCCCTCCCAACTATGCGTTACAACTCCACAATTAAATCGATTATTAAATTGTTGTCATTGGCCTGACAATAAGATGTTGTTTTGAACAACCAATCAAAAGCGAGCAAAAAAAATGAACCACTTGCAACAAGCTTCAACTATGGAAAAAAAACGATAGATTTTTGGTCAATGAAAAATCAATTGCTATAGTCCAAGGCCTTCGACAGGGACTGATAATATCATTACATTATTATACCTAATGAAAAGTAGTGTATATTGTAATTAATTTTTTTATCAAATAGTATTGATTTTCAATTAGTTATTTAAGATTGCATAATGATTTCACTCTATTTTTTCCAATTTCTTTCTCTTTGAAATCTTATTTAAAATTAAAAGTTAATATTTTTCCAATTTCTTTTTCTCTAAAATCTTATTTAAAAATTCGAATTAAAAGTTAATATTTTTCCAATTTATTTTTCTCTAAAATCTTATTGAAAAATTTGAATTCAAAGTTATGGTCGCTAAAATTACATTGTATAGTATGCAGGTACTCGATTGCTCTAAAATGAAAAATGCATTTTCATATGGATTGTGAAAATGTTTACAATTTTTTAGTTTTAAAATGGTTTTTCTCATCATTCAATCTTATCAATTTCCTAAATAAAAAATGCTTGCTATACCACGTAGACGCTAATTAACTCTGCAAGTCGCACTGTTATTTATTTTAGATAAATACAAGACAAACTTATTATAAATATCATTAAAATCTTGTTGTTTTGCAAAATTCCAAAACCAATATTTATAACAAATTACAAAAAATAAAATACCCATAATTTTTTTGGTACTAATAGTTTGGAGGTGGAGAGTGTTCTCCAACTACCATTTCATAATATATTTTAGTTATTCAATTTTAAAACAAATAAATAACAAATAAAAAAGTTTACAAATACTCTCTCTCTCTCTCTCTCTCTATATATATATATATATATATGGTAGTTGGATATATATACCACTTTACCCCGGTGCCTGTTAGGATGGCAGGGCACTGGAAAATTTCGTCAAATTCCTTCTAACACTCACCATAACATCCATATTTAAATCAAACATGCCAGTTAACATACAAAGCCATAGCAAATCACTATATAATTCACAACATAAACCATATAACGTAGCATTTAACATAAACACAAGAACATAATACTTATCTCTTGAAAATCCACCAACTGGCTGCAGACCTACGATATTCCACCCAGCCATAGATCTCACTACTGATAAACTCTCAGCAGTGGATCACCCCCAAACTAGGGCTATGAATCCACTAGGGCAAAGGCTTCCTAAGCCAACCATAGTTCACAATCAATAAAAGCTTAGGTTAGGGTGTCAACTGTCACAACTAGCCTATAGTCTCTCATTCCCCACATGCTTGTCCCACCCCAGGAAGTGTGCCCCTTCTCTGCTCAACAGTCCTTCGACTACCCCACTTCTCTTTCAGGGCTTCAACAACAGGCTTGAAGGGAAGTCTTAGATCCCTGTAGCTATTTCCTAGCACACCTAGGGAACATTTCCTATCAATTCCCACACCCGGAGAGAATGCTCACGAGCCTGACAACCCGCCTCTTCAATAACACACAGACCTGACAACCCACCTCTTCGACTTAGACCTCTAAGGAATACACTGGTATATTCAACTGCCAAAGTTTTCAAGTACAAGTATGAATGGTAGATGCAAGAAGGTACGGATGGTAGGAGAGAATGAGTGAAAATGAATGGAGAATTATACCCAATTCTCCCTTTTTATATGCACATATATTATATTATTATATAATATAATAATATAAAGACTTATATTATTATATAATATAATAATATAAAATAGGGAATTATTATACTATATTTGTTTAGCCTCCTTGGCTTAAACTCCCTTTACCTAACCCTTAGCCCCCTTTCCCACTCATGGAGTCTTAACTCCCATACTCTTTTCTTCCTCTGGTCTGCAATCGTGGTGTAATGTAATGTTTAACATAGGAAAACAAATATATATTTTTGGATATAATAAAAATATTTTTGTTTCTCATTTCTAATTGGTTGATAGAATTGAAGTGTTATTGCTCCCTTCACGTATTTCAATATGTAGAATTAATCACATAATCAATGAATTTCACCAATCACCACATCTAAATATAAAAAGTTGTACTATGTATTTATTATTATGCATTATTATATTTATATTATATTTATTATCTAATATATTATTTATTATTATATTTATGAATATTATAGTTCCATCCAACTTACAGTTCATTATACATTTTGAATAACAAACAACCCTCAATTATTATCTTTTGACAAAAAATATTCATTACTTATGCAATTAGTTATATTAAGTTTCATTGTTCAACATGTATTTCCCAACTAACTCGACAGGGACTGCGTTGCCATGCAACTCTTGTTTTATTAAATAATGCATATGAATACTTAATAATACAAGCTCTCCAACTTTCGGTCATCTTACAGACACTCCGGCCCGAACATACTGGCTCACCAACCTAAGTATCATATATAGGTGCTTCAGCCCAATCATACCAGCTCACCAACCTAAGTATCATATGTACAATATATTTTCAATCCGGGGATCAAGTGTTGATGTTTTGGTAGCTACGGGAAGTATTAACCTCCAAGTGCAACCTTTGTACTTAGAATAGAATATTCCGGAAGTAAGAGAACCATTAAACATATATGTGAAAACCTTAGAAGAGAAGTTGACCCAAAGAGAATAATAATAAATTATTAAAAGGCTCTAGAAAGTAAGGTCGACCCCATATGAAAAGAAACCTTGGCAGACTAGTATAAATAGAGGCTAGGTGCTCCTCATTTGTACACACTCTCACTCAACAAAATAAGGGCACAAGTTTGAGGAGCAGCAACTGCAGTTGCAATAGAAGGAGGCACAAGTCTAGAGAGGGTGGTGCAACAGTTGCCATGGTGTAATCTCAGTATTTATGGTATCTCTTTTGTGTGCTTCTCTTGGTAAAGGTACACTTCTATTAGTAGAGGTACGTTCTCTTGGTATTGTGTTGTTGTTGCAACAATGGTGTTTCTGGTTATGATTTATTTGTTGGTTCTAATGTGGACTTGCCATAATCATTCTATCTAAGAAAAGGTTAGTGTGCTCGGGGGTGGAATATGTGAATGCCTATGGTTGGGTGATAATGATGTGACATTGTCTATGGTTAAACAAGCATACCAAAATTTTAACATGGTATCAAAGCTAGTTTCCTTCATAACGGTCTAACTACTAGAAGCAAGATCCTCAGTTTCCTCCATTGTCAAGCTCGTTGAGCACTTATTGAGCCCACTATCAAGGTCTCCAAAGGAGGGTGCATCTTTTCCCCGGATCGGATCTACAATATTTTGAAGTTGCAGTGTCAGTTGTAGCACCAGTTGCAGTGGCAGCTGCAGCACTAGTTGCAGTTCCTCTGGTCTAGTGAAGTTTCTAATAACTTGTTGAGAAACTCGTTGAAAGGATGTTGGAATTATTCTTGCCCTAGATTAACTCGCTAGCCATTCTTCCGACAGTTAGGGTTTCTGGTTTTGCAACAACAAGAAACCCTAACGCAAATTCATTGGGCACTTTTTTTGAAGTGTTGGGCCTAATCCTTAGTTGTCCTAATGTACCATACCCTAGCACATCTCTAGCTATCTTCAGATTGCAAGTTGGAGCACTTTGAAATTTTTGGGTTTGTTATTGCTTGTCGCTGTTGTCGGATGGTGTCGATGTTTGCCGCTATTTTTCGTTGCTTCCAGAGGTATGTACTTGTATATGTTTAAAATATATCACTATCTTGAGGGTGTTTGTAGGAGAATGGATCTTTTTTCCAAGCAACAATCGAAGATCTAGAGGGATCTCAGATCCAACACATTCCGAGGAACAACGCACTCCAGATTTGATTGTTTTGATATGCCTCTAGTTGTTATGGAATTATTGTGATCTTATGGACATCTAGTTGTATTTTGATCTATTGAAGTTATGATTATCATACTAACCTTTGGTCAAAGTTAAAGTTATAAGCTAACTCTAGTCAAAGTATTAGATTGATTAAGGTTGAAATTTTCGAGTTTACTTGCATTATATTCCCTAACTCATATTTCTGTCAAGAAAGCATATTGTCTTAGTAGAAGGGACAAGTTGGAGATAATACTTGTCATCTTGAGTGAAGGAGACTCGAAAGAAAAACAACAATACTCATTCTTGAAGATAAGACTCCAAGTTCTAGGTTTGATTGATTAAATTGATAAGTTTCCAATTTGCACATAACAAGTTTGATAATTGCTACATTACAGGTAAACACTATAGTTGTGACAACAATCCTTGAAAGGTTCTATTACTGCTAGATACAATGAATACTTGATCTTATGGACATCTAGTTGTATTTTGATCTATTGAAGTTATAGTTATCATACTAACCTTTGGTCAAAGTTAAAGTTATAAGCTAACTCTAGTCAAAGTATTAGATTGATTAAGGTTGAAATTTTCGAGTTTACTTGCATTATATTCCCTAACTTATATTTCTGTCAAGAAAGCATATTGTCTTAGTAGAAGGGACAAGTTGGAGATAATACTTGTCATCTTGAGTGAAGGAGACTCGAAAGAAAAGCAACAATACTCATTCTTGAAGATAAGACTCCAAGTTCTAGGTTTGATTGATTAAATTGATAAGTTTCCAATTTGCACATATCAAGTTTGATAATTGCTACATTACAAGTAAACACTATAGTTGTGACAACAATCCTTGAAAGGTTCTATTACTGCTAGATACAATGAATACTTGGTAGCATGTGAGTACTATTGATATAAATGCTTATTGTCCTTCTGTTTGCCCTTGACCAGGTTTTGAGGAAACGCTGGTCATGCTTGACCACTTTTGGGACTTCGACAGGCTGGTCGAAGATGGAGCACCCAGGCGAAGTGGAGATCACGGGATCTCGCCCCCTTTTACAAATTTTTTGGGTTTAGGGTTTGTGTAACGGGTATGGGATGTCGGCCCATGGGTCTTACCCATGCTTAGGCCTCTTTTGTAATTTATAAATAAATAACTAGGTGATGTAAGAAGAGGCCAAAGTGTTAAGTGTAAATAGTTGTGAATGCTTTGTGCACATTGTATGTTAAGACTTGCAGAGCTAAGTGCAAGTGATTTGTAGTGCTTTGTACACAGACCGTGTAAGGCTCTATGCTTTGACCTAACTCAGGGAGGGAGGATTTGGTGAGGTGCGCGCAAATCTTCTATCCTTGCGGAGTTGGATTTGTGGCTCTGTGCATGTAAGAAGATTGTAAGAAGCTAATAAAGAAGATGAAGAAGAGTTGGTGGACGTAGACCCACACTAGAGTGAACCACACATATCCTTTATTATGTGCTTTGTGATATGTTGATTCTGTAATTGCTTAGTGCACTGTTTTGATAGATAGATCTATGAATGTTTAGTGCTTATGATCTGAATGAATGTTAGATCTGCTGTAATGCTACGTGCTGAATGGTTAGATGTGCTTAGATCTGGATTAATATTGCGCTGATCCGTAATAAGGGTTTTAACCTACAATGTGAAAAAAGGAGTTAGAGACTAATGAATGTTATTTGCTAAGTTCTCTGTTAAGTACTATGATCAAAGATCTATGTCCTAGCTAGGTTGTAGACACTTGAGTCCTACAACCCCCTTGCCTTTACCTCGGGTGAGACTTCATCTGCTTCGCAAGTGTTGCCGAAAGGGCCGATTGTTAGGGTTTTATTGGTGATCTATTGAAGCGTTGAACCCTGGGTCTGCCTCTATGCCAACAAATGGTTCTGTTACCGGGACGCGAAAATGGATTGTTGGGAACTGAAGAAAACAAAAAGCTCTGTGCGTAGATATGTTGTTGTAGTGCACAATATTCTACTTGATTTGTGAAGCTCTGTGCTAAGAAGGGAATCAGATCTGAAGAAAAGATGTAAGATCTTAGAGATTTGTGCTCTGGTAAAGGTAAGATAAGTGGAAAATTTTGCTTCGAAAGTATGGATCTAAGTATATTTGATAGATTTTTTCCTATTCTGAAAACTAGGGCACAACTAGAAGAAATAAGATTTGATATGAATAGATTTGATAGAAATAATGGAAGATATGTTATTCCTATGCATAGAAATAACTTTTGGACTAACAAGTAGATGTAAGATCCTAGAAATAATTTTTTGCAGGTTCATCATTGTGATCCCAATGCACAGTACAAGAAAGGTTGGGGATCGTTTAAGAGAAAGAGAGGATTGACTCTTTGCTATAGTTGCAGAAGACCGGGACATCTTGCTAAGGAATGCCCTAGGACAGGTCTATTTGTCTTTGTTGTAAAACTATTGGTCATGAGGTTTTGGATTGTCCTAGAATGATTGTTAAAGTTGAAAAGATGAATATGAAACAAGAAAACCATGAAGAAGGTCAAAAGACTAAGGATATGCTAGAACACTAGAAAGAATTAGAGACTATATTATTGCAGATGAAAGAAAACCCGAGTGATCACAGAGACATAAATCTACCTGAGAGCTTAAAAGAGAAGGAATGCATAGAAACAAGAATAAGAGACTTCGACATAGACTGTGTATTGGATGCAGAAACACAGGTGAATATCATGACATAAAGTACTTGGGAAATTTTGGGAAAGCCTGCTATGATTCCTTCACTGGGAGGAAAAGGATTGTTTAAAGGAAAGATGATAACCCTATGTGGAAGACTTACTCATGTACCTATGGTTTCTCATGGAGAATCGACGAAGGAAGAATTTGAGGTTGGTAAGTTTGCTAAGAACAACACTCCTTTTGCACTTTTGTTAGGAAGGACCTGGATTGAGAAAGATTAAATCCGAAGGAAAGAAGAAGAGGAAGCTATAGAACGGAAAAAAAAAACAAGAATTAAGGGATTTCATGGCTAGGAGAATAGCGCGCTTAATAGAAGAACATGAGGCCAAGTCGAAGAAACTAAGGGCTAGAGAACTAGCTGTCGAGGTTGAAAGAACGCAAGAAGGCTTAAAGAACCTTTCCATGCACGAGAGAAGAGCACCAACCCCTGAAGTAATAAGAGAAGAGGTATTCCACTTAAACCCTGTGAACGACCTCAATAGTGCAAAGTTACTATGCTAAGAGCAGATAAGAATAAAAATGGAAAGAGGGATCCAGTGACTTAGATCACAGGAAAGAAGGCCAGAAAGCTCAGCAAAAAGAAAGCAGAGCTAGAAAAATTGCACGAGGTTCCAATGAAGACTTCCCAGGAAGCAGGCTTGAAGAACTTGAACCTCGCCAGAATAGCAGAACAACGTAGACTGGCATTTCTCCACGATGAAGCAATTTCACCATTGGAGAGGTCCCGACCATTAGAGCGACACTCCAGAACGACTAGAAATGAAATTATTGTTGGAAAGATCACCATTGGACCATTGGGACCGTGCCATAACAGATGGATTGAGGCATTCCTACCCGTTGGAGGAATCCTTCATGAATTTGTCTATTTAATCTGTCAAATGTCTCACTGGGGACACTTTTGCAAATTGTGATTATCCGAGCCCACAGAGAACTAATTGCTATCGTGTTGTGCTTATTGAGACCTCACCACCTATTTTGCTTACCTTGAGCACCTGTTCGCCTACCCGAGCATTTTACCACAAGTGTGTATGTCGGGAAAACGTAGCACAATAGAGAATTCCTTAGAAGAAATCTTGATCGACCTTATGGCTGAGAAGGTCATGTCCACAGGAGTACAGGACTCATCGATGGGAGGAATGCAAGCATCCCCCTCGACTGCACAACGATCCAGTCGATGTAGGCCATCCCAAACCGCGATAGAGAAAAGAAGCAAGCACCGCGACGATCTGGCGAGCGCGAAGCTCATCCTATTGGTCTTGCCCCACTACATCCCGCCTCTAGCTGGCGCAGTTAGTCGAGATAGAGTTCTGAGAAATTTCGAGTACACCCTCATTACTGCGTACCTCCCGAAGCGGATACACGCGGTGGGAACATAGTTATAAATGATACCTGACCTTAAGATCAATGACTTTAATCTTGGAGATAGGAATAATTATGCGTTGCTCGCACCGCATCAGTACTTGACAAAGACAACAGGGAAGAAGTCGAAGATAGTCCCCCAGCCATGGAATAAGGACATCGCGAGGTCCACCATCCTCAACGTCATGAAGATACTCCAATTCGACAAACATCAGGAGGTTAACGCATGCACTAAACTCCTCCTGTCGTGCTACCATGGAGGTTATCTATGGTTAGACAAACGCGTGATTGTGGATTCAGCACTGATCCACATGATCATTGGATTAAGCATGCTGGGACGAGACCCTTAGAAATTATACCCAAGGAAGACTTCAGATCGCACCCTGGCGCAACGAATAAAAGACACCTACGACGATTTGAAGAAGGGGAAGCAGGGCTAAAAGGTAGCCTCCATCCAATATGGCGCAGTGCGCCTAGCTTTCCATTTGATCGTTGGTAAGCTCGTCAGAAAGAACAGACCAACAAAAGTCACGGGGTTCGTCGTCGACCTCACAGGAAAGTGCGTTGAAGGGATGCAGATGAACTGGGTGAGCTACCTCATCAACCAGTTGGAGCAGGATTGTCACGAAGTACAGGACCAGGGCTACGAGTTTCACTTTAGCTGGTTACTAATTCTTGTTGCCTTTGTTGCTTGGGAAATGCCAGGGGGAGAGACATTCCATGACGTTGAGTCGTCCGAACCTCTGGCTACGAGGTTCACTACCCTGTTGTATTCAAGCGACATGGCGAAGCAATGGCAGTTAAATGTAGTGTTCCACACCTATTACTTTTAGCTGAAGAGGGCCATTGAATCCTTCACTCGCATGACACCGAATACACTCCATAGGTTCAGGCCACTTGCAAATTTCCGCGTAGATAGGCACTTCATATATATCACTGCGCGAGGGGATGAAAACAAGGAAGAGTTGCAGTCCTATTATAAACTGACCAAGGAAGATATGGAGGAAATAACCAAGGAATGGCCTGTAGAATTCCTTGTACCAGTCGAATAGATAGAGCTCTCCGACCTCGACCTCATTGGAAGTCATGTGGTCACTCGAGAAGAATATGATGGATCGAGTAGCGCCAAGAAGACGAAGAAGAAGGAAGAAGTGTAGGAAATAAACAATGCATTGGAGAAAACTGCAGCTGACTCACCTGGAGGAGGAGGAGGTGATGAAGTAAACCAAGAGGAGGAAGGGGAAGAAGACAAGCAAGACAAGGGTGAAGTGACACCGCCTAAGGATGCCCTTACAGAGGCCGAGACATCAAAGAAAAGAAAGGTTTCTCCGAAGAAACCCTCAACGCGGAAGAAGTCACGAGCCAATAAGCCCTAGTTACAGACCGTGCTCACAGTGGATGATATTGACCTCATCATCGCAGTTGTAGCAGACACTTCAAAGGATATTTTGCAATGGAACGAAGCAAAGAACGAAACAATGTATGACAGGATCGAGGCAGAGCTGAAAGGGGTACATCAAGACCTCTATTCAAGCTATGCAGTGTCTACAGTTCCGTCGTCACCAGAAGGTATAGAAGTGGGATATGAGCCTGCCCAACTATGTATATTAGCATATGTGACAAAGGCTCGCCTTCGACGAGTATAGGAAGAAAAGGAACAGGCCACAGAGGCCTTGAAGCAAGCAAAGGAGGAAGCCTTAGAGCAACGTCGGGTTGCACAACAAGAGAAATATGACCTCCGAGTGATGTTTGAAGAGGATAAAGAGCATATCCAAAGAGAAAAAGACCAGCTACTTGTAGAGTAGACTGGGGTCAAGGAGGCAGTGGCTAGAGGACTTCGCTCTGTGCTAGGCCTGGAACAAATGGAAGAGGAAACAACTGAGAGCCAAGTGGGGAAGCTCGCTAAATCCATTTAGCAGCTTAAAGCAAAGGTAGTAGAACTGGAACTACAAGCAGTGCCAAGCACTCCGTAGGAAGTAAGGGATTAGAGAAAATAAACTGCCAGGGGCGCGGTAAAAAGAATCAGGGCATTGGCTACAGAATGCAAGCAGCTCAGTAACTGAAGTGCGCAGACCTATGAGCGCCTTTCGAAAGACCCGGAGCTGAGGATATTGGAGGCACAACTCTAGGAGGCGAAGCAACAAGCATCGACAGTGAAAGCGCAACCGAAGCAACTTTCAGCGGTAGAAAAGATGAAAAGGTCATAGGAGGTGCACGCAGTTCAACAACATGTCAATACCATTCAGAGTAGAGTCATGGAAGTGACCCAAGGACTCCAAACGGTGCAGGACGAGGCCTGCACCCTCTTTGAAGAGATCAAGGGACCGGGTGCACAACTGGAACAAGTGGTCACCACTGTGGAACAACACTTGGAAGGGATTGTCACCGAGAAAGTAATTCAAGAGTTCGTCGACGAGGAGGCTCTGGAGAAGTAGAAAGTCGAGGCAGCTCGAGGCCTTCGAAGCAGAGTTGCCTAGATCTGAGTGACTCGGGACGAGTCACAGGTGAGTGTTGGGGGCCTGTTGGCCCTTGACTAGGTTTGGAGGAAATGATGGTCATACTTGACCACTTTTGGGACTTCGAAAAGCTGGTCAAAGATGGAGCTCCCGGGCGAAGTAGAGATCACAGGATCTCACCCCCTTTTACGAGCTTTTTGGGTTTAGGATTTATGTAACGGGTATGGGATGTTGGCCCATGGGTCTTACCCATGTTTAGGCCTCTTTTGTAATGTATAAATAAGTAGCTAGGTGATGTAAGAAGGGGCTAGAGTGCTAAGTGCAAATAGTTGTGAATGCTTTGTGCACACTATATGTTGAGACTTGCAGAGCTAAGTGCAAGTGATTGTAGTTCTTTGTGCATAGACTGTGTAAGGATCTGTGCTTTGACCTAACTTAGGGAGGGAGGATCTAGTGAGGTGCGTGTAGATCTCCTGTCCTTGCGGAGTTGGATCTGTGGCTCTGTGCATGTAAGAAGGTTGGAAGAAGCTAATAAAGAAGAAGAAGAAGAGTTGGTGGAAGTAGCCCCACATTGGGGTGAACCACATATATCCTTTGTTATGTGCTTTGTGCTATGTTGATTCTGTAATTTCTTAGTGCACTATTATGATAGATAGATCTATGAATGTTTAGTGCTTATGATTTGAATGAATGCTAGATCTGTTGTAATGCTACGTGCTGAATGGTTAGATGTGCTTAGATCTGGATTAATACTACACTGATCTATAATTAGGGTTTTAACCTGCGATGTGAATAAAGGAGTTAGAGACTAATGAATGTTATTGGCTAAGTGCTATGTTAAGTACTGTGATCGCAGATCTGTGTCCCAGCTAGGTTGTAGACACTTGATTCCTACAACCCCCCTGCCTCTACCTCGGGTGAGACTTCATCTGCTTCGCAGTTGTTTCCTAAAGGACCGATAGATAGGGTTTTGTTGGTGCATTGTTGAAGCGTTGAACCTTGGGTTTACCGCTGTGCCAACAAATGGTTCTGTTGCCGGGACGCGAAACTGTGATTGCTGGGAACTGAAGAAAAGAGAAAGCTCTGTGCATAGATCTGTTTCTGTAGTGCGTAGTATTCTACTTGAATTTTGAAGCTCTATGTTAAGAAGGGAATCAGATCTGAAGAAAAGAGGTAAGATCTTAGAGCTTTGTGCTTTGGTAAAGGTAAGATAAGTGGAAATTTTTGCTTCGAAAGTATGGATCTAGGTATATTTTATAGATTTTGTCCTAGTCTGAAAACTAGGGCACAAATAGAAGAAAGAAGTTTTGATATGAATAGATTTGATAGAAATAGTGGAAGATATGCTAATCCTATGCATAGAAAGAATTTTTGGACTAAAAAGTGGATGCAGGATCCTAGAAAGAATTTTTGGACTAACAAGTGGATGCAGGATCCTAGAAAGAATTTTTTGCAGCTTCATCACTATGATCCCAGTGCACAGTATAGGAAAGGTTGGGGATCGTTTAAGAGAAAGAGATGATTGAATCTTTGTTATAGTTGCAGAAGACCGAGACATCTTGCTAAGGAATGCTCTGGTACAGGTCCTATTTGTCTTTGTTGTAAAGTTGTTGGTCACGAGGTTTTGGATTGTCCTAGAATGATTGCTAAAGTTAAAAAGATGAATATGAAACAAGAAAACCACGAAGAAGGTCAAAAGACTAAGGATATGCTAGAACACCATAAAGAATCAAAGACTTTATTATTGTAGATGAAAGAAACCCCGAGTGATCATAGAGACATCAGTCTACCAGAGATCTTAAAAGAGAAAGAGTGCATAGAAACAAGAATAAGAGACTTCGACATAGACTGTGTATTGGATGCAAAAACATAGGTGAATATCATGCCAGAAAGTACTTGGGAAATTTTGGGAAAGCCTGCTATGATTCCTTCATTGGGAGGAAAATGATTGTTTAAAGGAAAGATGATAACCCTATGTGGAAGACTTACTCATGTACCTATGGTTTCTCATGGAGCATCGACGAAGGAAGAATTTGAGGTTGGTAAGTTTGCTAAGAACAACACTCCTTTTGCACTTTTGTTAGGAAGGACCTGTATTGAGAAAGATCAGATCCGAAGGAAAGAAGAAGAGGAAGCAAATCTAGAAAAATTGCACGAGGTTCTAGTGAAGACTTCGCAGGAAGCAGGCTTGCAGAACTTGAACTTTGCCGGAATAGCAGACAATGCAGACTGGCATTTTGCCATGATGAAGCAATATGACTATTGGAGGCATCCTGACCATTAGAACGACGCTCCAGAATGACTAGGAACACAATTATTGTTAGAAAGATCGCCATTGGATCATTGGGACCGCGCCATAACAGATGGATTGAGGCATTTCTGCCCGTTGGAGGAATCCGTCACGACTTTGTCTATTTAATCTGTCGAATGTCTCACTAGGGACACTTTTTCAAATTGTGATTATCCGAGCCCACAGAAAACTGATTGCTATCGCACTGTGCTTATTGAGACCTCACCACCTGCTTTTCTTACCTTGAGCACCTGTTCACCTACCCGAGCATTTGACCATGAGTGTGTATGTCGGGCGAACGTAGCGCAATAGAGAAGCCCATAGAAGAAATCTTGGTCGATCTTATGGATGAGAAGGTCATGTCTGCAGGAGTACAGGCCTCATTGATGGGAGGATTGCAAGCATCCCCTTCAACTGCACAACAATCCAGTCGATCTGGGCCATCCCATACTGTGACAGAGAAAAGAAGCAAGCACTGCGATGACTTGGCGAACGCGAAGCTCATCCCTTCGGTCTTGCTCGACTACATCCCGCCACTTGCTGGCGCGGTTAGTCATGACAACGTTCCGAGAGATTTCGAGTACACCCTCATTAACGCGTACCTCTCGAAGGGGATACACACAGTTCAAACACAACTAGGAATGATACCTGACCTTAAGATCAACGACTTTAACCTGGGAGACAGGAAGAATTATGCGTTTCTCGCACTGCATAAGTACTTGACAAAGACAACAAGGAAGAAACCCAAGATAGTCCCCCATCCATGGACTAAGGAGATTGTGAGGTCCAACATCCTCAACATCATGAAGATACCCCACTTCGACAGACATCAGGAGGTTAACGCATGCGTTAAACTTCTATTATCATGCTACCATGGAGGTTATCTATGGTTAGACAGGTGCGTGACTGTGGATTCGACGCTGATCCACATGATCATTGGATTAAGCATGCAGGGACTAGACCTTCAAAAGTTATACCTAGGGAAGGCTGCAGATCACGCCTTAGCGCAACGAATAAAAGACACCTATGACGATGCGGAGAAGGGGAAGAAGGGCTACAAGGTAGCTTCCATCCAAGATGGCGTAGTGCGCCTAGCTTGCTAGTTGATCGTTGGTAAGCTTGTTAGGAAGAATAGACCAACGCAAGTGACGGGGTTCGTCGTCGACCTCACAGGAAAGTGCAATGAAGGGATGCAGATGAACTGGGCGAGCTACCTCATCAACCAGTTGGAGCAGGATTTTTGCGAAGCACAGGACCAGGGATATGAGTTTCACTTCAGCTGGTTGCTGATTCTTGTTTCCTTTGTCGCTTGGGAAATTCTAGAGGGAGCGACCTTCCCTGACGTTGAATCATCCAAACCTCTAGCCATGAGGTTGACTACCCTTTGGTATTCGAGTGACATGGTGAAGCAATGGCAGTCAAATGCGATGTTCCACACCTATTTCTTGCAGCTGAAGAGGGCCATTGAATCCTTCCCCCACATAACACCGAATACACTCCATAGGTTCATGCCACTTGCGAAGTTTCCTGCAGATAAGCACTTCATATATATCATTGCGCGCAGGGATGAAAACAAGGAAGAGATGCAGTCCTATTACAAACTGATCGAGGAAGATATGGAGGAAATAACTAAGGAATGACCTGCAAAATTCCTTGTACCAGTCGAACAGACAAAGCTCCTCGACCCTAACCTCATATGAATTTCTGTGGTCACCTGAGAAGAATATGATGGACCGAGCAGCACCAAGAAGACAAATATGAAGGAAGAAGTGCAGGAAATAAACAATGCATTGGAGAAAAGTACAACTGACTCACCTGGAGGAGGAGGAGGTGATGAAGTAAACCAAGAGGAGGAAGGGGAAGAAGACAAGCAAGACAAGGGCGAAGTGACACCGCCTAAGGATCCCCTTATAGAGGCCGAAATATTAAAAAAAAGAAAGGTTTGTTTGAAGAAACCCTCAGCATGGAAGAAGTCACGAGCCAATAATCCCTAGTTAAAGACCGTTCTCACAGTGGATGATATTGACCTCATCATCGTAGCTGTAGCAGACACTTCAGAGGATATTTTGCAACGGAACGAAGCAAACAAGGAAACAATGTATGACAGGATCGAGGAAGAGCTCAAAGGGGTGCAACAAGCCTTCTATTCAAGCTGTGCAATGTCTACAACACCATCGTTATCAGAAGGTATAGAAGTGGAAGATGAGCCTGCCCAACTACGCAGATTAGAAGATGCGACAGAGGCTCGCCTTCGACGAGTATAGGAAGAAAAGGAACAGGCCAGAGAGGCCTTGAAGCAAGCAAAGGAGGAAGGCTTAGAGAAACGTCGGGTTGCGCAACAAGAGAAAGATCTGGAGAGAAAAAGACCAACTGCTCGAGAAGCAGACTGCGGTCAAGGATGCAATTGCTAAAGAACTTCACTCTCTGCTGGGCCTGGAACAAATGGAAGAGAAAACAACTGAGAGCCAAGTGGGGAAGATCGCTGAATCCATTCAACAACTTCAAGCAAGGGTAGAAGAACTGGAACTGCAAGCAGTGCCGAGCATTCCGCAGGAAGTAAGGGATCAGAGAGAAGAAACTACCAGGGGCACAGTAGAAAGAATCAGGGCATTGGCTACAAAATGCAAGCAACTCAGTAACTGAAGTGCACAGACCTATGAGTGCCTTGCGAAAGACCAATAGCTGAGGAGATTGGAGGCACAGTTCCAGGAGGTGAAGCAACAAGCATTGACAGTGCAGGCACAACTCAAGCAACTTTCGACAGTAGAAAAGATGAAAACGTCACAGGAGGTGCGCGCAGTTCAACAACAGGTCAATACCATTCCGAGTAGAGTCATGGAAGTGACCCAACGACTCCAACCGGTATAGGATGAAGCCTGCACCCTCTTTGAAGAGATCAAGGGACAAGGTGCACAACTAGAACAAATGGTCACCACTGTGGAACAATGCTTGGAAGGACCTGTCACTGAGAAAGTCATTCAGGACTTTGCCAACCAGGAGGCTCTGGTGAAGCAGAAAGTCGAGGCAGCTCGAGGCCTTCGAAGCAGATTTGCCCAGATCAGAGTGACTCGGGACGAGTCACGGGTGAGTGTTGGGGGCCTATT
>ML781345.1:403497-415406 GCA_009831015.1 Picea engelmannii | reverse complement strand
TATATGTGTGGGGGTGGGGGGAAGAAAGGTAGAATATAAGTGTCCACCTCTCAAAACTAAAACATCAAGGACACAATTTTGGTGGATATGAAAGTCTTCCATGAATGCATCCAAAGGAATAAAATGGAAGGCATCTAATATCTCACAAAATGAATTAGAAATTTCATTTATTTTAACTCATTATATCATAGAGAAGTAGGTTACTATAAAACTTATATGAATGAATTGAGTTGTATAAGGGCGTCCCACAAACATGGGAGTCTCATACACCAATTTGGTGTTTGGCTTGGCTGTGACCTTAAAATTAGATTATTATTATTAGATAATATAAGGTTAGGTTTAAAAATAAAATTATAAAATACTTATTATAAAATTATGATAATTAAAATATATGAAAAAGAAATATATAAAAAAATTAATAATTAAAAAAAAACTTTAATAATTTAAAGAAAAATTTAATATAAAATTAATTTAGAAAAGTTTTTATTTAGTTTTTTTTCGTTTCATAGTAGATTTTTGGTCAATATGGATAACTCTAATAAAACAAGGCTACGTGGTAGCTTATACCCACCAAATTAGAAAATGTAATATTATAAACAAATGAAACATGCAACTATAAAGAAATGATTTGACAATTGTCTAGAGGTTGCATAGTAAGGAGACAACTGTTATGAAACTATCCACGTGACTTTGGCACTGATGGGTTATAAAACTTTGAAAAATATGTAAAACAATAAATATTTGCAGAAAAGTACGTAAAACGAGAAATCTTTAAGAATAATTTTCTTTTGATTGTGCTTTAAACTGTACACTAGTTCAACTCTATTGTGTTATGCATTCGGTTTCATATTATTTATAGCCTGACATGATTAGAGTTTGGGATTGCATGGTTGCAGTTGACTCTATCTATGAATGTGTGTCTAGACTCGGACTTGATTTTTTCTTTCCTTGTCTTGGGAAATAAAGGTCTCATATTGGATTCTTACTGGAGAGAGATAGACAAGTATTAGGTCCAAGTATATCCTCAGGACATGAGTTTTGTTGATATGTATGGAAATGATTCATAAATGCTTGGCAAATTTCCCTTGTAACTACAACTACTGGTCCCTTTATTGTGGTGACATGAGGAATATCAAATATATTTCTCCATAGTCTTGCAAAAAACATTTAGGAAGTATATACTGAAGTTGCTAGCATTGTAGAGCAGGTTTGGGAACCTTTATACCATTTTCATAAAACATTTTAAAATTGTGAATGTCGTGATAAAACATTTTCATAATATAATTTAAGGATTGTGACTTGGAACTTTAAATTTAGTCATGCTTTAATACCACTTAATTTTTGTCATGCTTTAATTCAAGAATCACTAACTTTTCGTAATGCCATGTCACTCATGATTTTAAACCGGTTATAATTCCCGAAAGATGTTGTAGAATTGTCAGTGGTGATAGCCTCCAAATTTTCCATATAATGTGCTTCTGATTTGATCATGTTCACATTTGAAGAAACAAAAATTTAACAGTGTAATTTGTACCTTTAAATTGATTACTTGTTAAAGAGATTTGGAATACAAAATATCAAAGTGAAGTGCATGAAGAAAACCACAAATTATCAGTGTAATTTGCGACTTTAAATCTATTATTAATCCCTGTCGAAGGCCAGGACTCTTGCAATCTATTCACCGTTGACCATGTATTAGTTAACGTTTGACTTAAAAATATTTTTCCATTCTTAAATGTTGTACATAAGAAAAACAAAATAATTATTTTTTTTATCATATTTAAATTCTTTTTATAAGGAATTCTATTGGTTGACACATTTGGAATCTTATTGTCGAGAAAATATAATTTTTTCAATCCTCGATCATTCCTTATTTTTTCACTCCTCGATCATTCATTATTGGTTGACACATTTGGCGGCTTGCCGAGAAAATATAATTTTTTCACTCCTCAGTCATTCATTGTTGACTTGCCCAGCTCCCACAAAATATAATTTTACATTTTTATATAACTTTATTTCACTTCTACCTGAAAGATTTAAATTTATTATAATGTGAAAGCTTTAAATTTATTATAATGATTTATGTTCATTTTTTAACAATGATTTCTCTGACAAATGATGGAATGTTGAACCACTCATGCCTTTGTCTCTGTGCCACCGCCTCACCGTTGCCTCTGTGCCACCGTCTCACAACCTCGTCTTGCTTGCCACGGTCTCACCCAAGATTTCTCTGACAAATGATGGTCAGATTGTCTCTTCTTGCTTTCCACCATCTCACCCAATATTTTTCTGACAAATGATGGTCAATGCTTCGAAAATAGTATAAATATAATATACATACTTACAAAATGGTCTATGATAAATATACGACAAGATGTATTAAGTAAAAAAAAGGGTATTATAGAATGTCACTACATTTACATATTCATTTCATATTAAGCTTTCGTCTCCATTGAAATTGTTGATATTTTTAATGATCCCAGACAATTCTTGTAGAGTTCATAGTTTTCAAACCACATACATAGATGTATACTATAGAAGTTTAACTCTAAAACTACTTGTTTTATTGAACATGATTTTGTAAAAGCTACATGTTTTGGCTATGTTTAGGGACAAAAACTAAAACAATTGAGTCACCATATAGTGAATCACCAGCAAGGGTAGTAACCTAGGTTGAAATAAACCCCTTTTCACCCCTAGTTTACCAATCCCCGAATGAATATGGTGTGTTGTTTCTTTCTTGATTTTCCATCTCACCCGCTAGTAAGGACCTGAAACTGCTGGCTTGGAATATGTATTTATGGTGGGCCGGACGAAGTATGCTTTCAAAAAGGTATGATAGCCAATATTGAAACAACTACCTGATACACAATGGTTGGATTGCACAAAATTCATTATAAATCCATTTGCAGTACTATAGGTTTGATACCTAGGCATAGAGTAAGGACTAGAAGCATAGGAGTAAGCATATCTTCCAGTTCGCATGTAAGATCCAGTCCCATATCTCTTCCAGTTCGAGGAAAGTGAGTAGCTAGAGCTGCTTGCATTGAAACGTACACCTGCATGTCATTATGTTTAACTGATAATTCATGTCAGCTATTCGAACAAGAACCATACCAACCATCCCAAGAGCTAGCCAGCCAACCAACCTGCCATTTCTTTCTTCTTTTTGAATTTGATCAATCCTATTTGTTATGCATAAAAATTGTTTCTCAACACCATTTAAAGTGGTTTTTTCCCACTCCTTTGTTTAGCCTTGAATATTTGATCAATTTTGTGGTAAATCCCTCATAGCCTCCTCCCCCTCCTACTATACCTTACCCATGCCTCCTTGACCAACTAAATATATTCAAGGTACTTTAGCTAGTGTGGATTGAATTTAAAGGTTGAGGATGTACTCTTCTTCCCGTAGTAGGGTTTAGGGCGACCCTAGCTCATCGCCAAGAAATCATAAGTCTAATGAGGGAAGCAACTGAAGAGTCATAGATATGAAAATATCAACTGTATGCTGGTATGGAAAGACTATCTCTTCTTACTTTATGTGATGTTAGGATACCTATGCCAATAAATACATAGGAGTCATATTAGACTCACTCCCTACTCATATTAGGCATATTGCTCGTCATCAGTAAGTAGCGGTATGACACCTCTTACTGGATTCACCTTTTCGACAACCAAATCCTCCTTCACCCACTACCGAACTTCCCTTTCGGACATATTATTATTTGGGTAAGATACATGTAGGTTCGGTAAGAAGTAATGAGGGGTCCTTCTTTTTATGAGAACTCTTCTAACTTTACGTGAGTTAAAGACTTCATGGAGCAGTTCACCCTTCATGGAACAGTTCAACAGCCTCACTTTTCATGCTGAGAGTTGCACCTACATAAATCATAAGGGCCTTCCCTGTGAAATCTCGTAATGTTCCTCGCCCACAATCCAAGGTTGGATCATAGTGTTTAATCTAAAGTTGAGGATTATTAAAAATATGGTTTGGTCACCCTCCCTCTCTGTCCTACTCCTTCTCGGGCTCCTTTATTTTGCAGAAATTAAGAGGAAATAAATTATTTTATTTACTTGAAATATTAGCTTCGAAGGTAACCTTGGTGATAAATACACATATTTCTCTATAGACAATGCATCGCTTTTAGATCTTGAGGGACGAAGTGTGGCTATGACTCTTTATTCTTTCTTGATCGATCGGACGGGCAGGCTGAATTAGCTTTCCAGATAGATATGTGTTTTTGGGCGGGGGCAATCGTTGCTCACCAGACGAAATAAGATTCTATTTTTCGGGATATACCCTCTAAACAGAAACAAGTAAATAAACATCTCTCTCTCCATCCCTAGCAATATTCATCATAAGAATTTACTTCTTTTTTCTGGTACATTTTATAGATGATGGGTGTTGCAGGTGGGATTCTTGAATGTCTACAGTAGTGCATGATGAAGAGATCTTCTACATGGCGGGACTTACGATTTTTATTCAAACAAATCCAGAAGCCCCTAATTCTATAGATATGTTTCCTGGAGAGAACGATGACATTCTTGGAATATGTGAAACCGAAGGGATTGAAATGAAGTGATATGTTGAGAGATCTGCAAAATAAAACCTTCCCTAAGATCCAAATGATTGCACCCAAAGCTACAAAGATTAGGGACATGAATGCAAAGGGAAAGTCCAATAAAAATTCCACTGGTATGCAATCACCCATTTCTGAGTAATTATGAATCTAAAAAATCCTAGGCAAAATTTCACTGTACAATGTTATTCATCGATTTCTATGTATGGTCTAAAACTACGAATGTTGTGATTCTCCAATGCCAATAATAGTCAGATCGATGGAGGGATTTTTATACATAATTTGCAATATCAGACGATGTTTGAAGAAACAGTCTCTGTGTGGACCTTGTCTTCATAATACCGAGTATTGGAAGCTCGAACCTGTAGGAGCCTTAAGAAATTCCAAAATATGCTTGCCTTCACATGAAGCTATTTTTTTATTAACCAATAGATCAACAACCATTATTTGAGTTTTTTCAATGATGGATGAGTTTTTTCAAGTGTCGACGACTAGGGGATATAGGATTCATTTGTCAACATCCTACATATACTAACAAACATTTTTTTGACGATCCGACACCACGTTGCAATTACAAAACATTTGTTTCACGAGCCCACACCACGTTGCAATTACCAAATCCCAGTTGTTCGCTAGCTGTTTTCAAAGCATTGTTATTAGGTAACTTCACACACCACGTTTCTATTAACACTTCCAGGTGTTGGTTGATAGTGGGACCCAGTCCTAAAAAATTCCACCTCACTAAAAAATGAACGACCCATTCCATTTCACATCATTTCATTTCATTTGAGAAAGGTGTAGGGTTAGAATTGATCTGAGGTTCTCATTGTGGAGTAGCCACAAAAGCATGTTGGGCATGTCGGGCAAGCATTTGCAGTGAAATTTTCTTCACTAATAGCGGGGTTTCAATATCGAATCTGACTACGAAAGCTAAGGCACGCTCGTTCACTGTAGGTTTTACTTATCATTTTTTCTTTATTGAAATGTTTCAGTCAGATGGAGTTATGAGCTTTACTGGCTCTACAGGGTTGGAATTATGTAGTAATTACTAGATGATGCTGAGATCAGTAGGAGGAAGAGGTAGTGGATCTCCAATCACTTTCAATTACAATGGTAAGGATGAATGTATGTTTCAGGAATCGGTTCTTTGGTTTTGCAAAGAAGGGTGATATACATAATGTATATATTCATTCTGCATATGTGCAGGCATCAAAATCCTTGGGCAACACTCCTATTCCAAATGGGTTGTACCCACCTTTGTCGCTTATGCTTCTCTACAACCCACCTTTGTCACTTTTTCTTTTTCTTCTCTTCATCGGCCTGGTTGCCACTGTGAATGTTTTTCATATAAGCATGGAAATCTCTTATGACGGAAGCTGTTACAATTTGAAGGAAGCAACTTAAGACACAAGAAATCTATTTTTTTTGTATGTCTGACATTGAATGTTTTTCATTTACTTATTTAACGTACGTGCAGGTGGGTGTTGGCCTAATATTCCTACAGTGAATCAATTTACTACGCACACAATCTAGTCCATCATGATGTCTTTACTCCCAAGATATATTTTGAATTTTATATAGAACGGTACATAATTGTTTTGTTCTAATCGACATACCAGGCCAGATCAGATGTAATATATTATGTCTTCGTAAACCAATCATCATTTATTTGTCACCAAACCTCATTTATTTTTATTTGTTTTAATGCAGTGGACAAACCTATTTACATTGATTATGTTAACCAATAGAGTGGTACCTGTAATAACTCAAGTCTTGCGCCATAAACCTTTCCGAGGAAAACTAACTTTTAATCAAACAAAATCATTTTTATGCCCATTTTGGATCATACTCCATATTAAACAAACCTCATTTATTTGTGCACTGCACTATGTTAAAAAAACTCTTGTGAAATATATTAATTAATTAATGCCCTTTAAGTTGTTGTAAAATCGGAAATGGCTAAATCTAGGTTTTGCAGGCGCAAATTCTACGACACAACAATGAGCAGGATTAAGGTGATTTGTTCTGGGAACTTTTGCCTGCAAACCTTTCCTCAATTGGGCATGGTTGCAAATAATCTCCAAGCATGTCCACTCAAAGTATTGTTACATTGAAAATTGTGGTTACATTAAAATTGTAGTTACATTGAAAATTGCAGTTTCAAATTATATCCAGATGGAAACTATTATAATATCCATTTAAATGTTTTCACATGTATCATGAATTAATGGGGAGGTAGTAGATATAGAATCCAAGAATATTAACTCAAATTATTGTTCAAATTAAACACAATATATATATATATATATATATATATATATATATATATATATAAATTCAACACTTTCATCCACATCGATATATGTTCTCGCACTTACATGAATGAAAATTGACCAAGAATAAATTCAATTTTATTATAAAAAAAAAATCTATTTTTTTTTTAATTAGTAAATTAAAACTTTACCTCCCTAAAAATATAAATTTATAATAAAAAATAAATTGTTCAAAAACCCTAGAAACTTCTATGTTGCATGGAATCCGAGGCAATCTAGAAACTGATTCATATGTTCATCTGATGCCAACTCCAACCAGACAGGGACTGTGCTTCCATGAAACACTTGTTTGTAAAAACTATTTGTCCAACAATTATCAAAGTCAAGCACCCGAGAAATACAAAACCAAACAATTCTGCACCGGAGAAATACAAAACCAAACAATTCTGGGGATTTATTTAATCGAAAGAGAAGAGTTTCACTTAACCTCATTCGAACTGGAGACATTATTTTTCTGAATGCAACACAAACCGATAGCATTGTAGCTAGGAGTCTAGGTACGATCATCAACTTTTCTAATTGCATAAAAGATTGCAAGATGAAGCAAGAATTACGCAAATATTAGACTAATGGCACAAAAAAGTGAATATTACCTGCTTTAATTCTCTTAGTAGAGAAGGTTGAAATGAAGACAAGTCCAAGACAAAGAAAATGAGCACCATTACAACTCTAAACAAGCAATCAAAGGCCAAAAACCTCAAATCTCATTGCTTTCAGGGACCTAATAATGATATTGAGAGATGATTGAAATGGTTTCCCAATCTGAATTTTGAAATAATCCAGCAAAATGATATACACATAAAGTATTTACATTGAGTAAAATTTAAGAAAAATGATTATTTTAAAGTGATAGAGAACATCAGAAGATATCCCTATGCAGAGAAAAATATTTTGACTAAGTGAAAATGTGGGACGATACAATAGCCATCGTGCTTCCCATATATTTATATGACAAACCATCGTCAGTCAAAACAATGGTGAGCTAAAACCAGGTCTGCTTCAAATTTGGCAAGCTAAGTCTGCTTCAAATTCAGCAGCTAATGCTCACATTTTCACTGACTAGTATATTAGCTACAATGGGACTATACTATATATAATATATTAGATTATAAACTATAGAAAGCTAGATGTTTTTACCTCTTACCTCCAAAATAAGTGTTTTTCCTTCTAACAATGACAAATTCATTGTGGTTATGAATCTTAATTTTAAGCTCTGACTAAAATACTTGGCCACCCTAAAAAAATCATTGTGCTTATGTTCGTGATTTTAACCTCAACCTAAAATACTTGGCCACTCGTAAGTCACACTCAATCACTCCACTGTCGCAATTTTTCACTAACGCTTTGTGTATTTTGCGATGTGCGATGTGTTTGATTGCTATATGTTCGGTAGGAGTTGAGTTCCACATAGAGAACTCATTGTTAGCTCAAGTCTCATGCTCGCTTGTAATTACTCAACTCTCTTTGCTACTCAGTTCAGCTTGTAACGAATTGACTTTTTTCTAGTTTGGAGATAGCATCTTGGCGTGGATGGATGATAGAGATTCAATGCTCGACAAGCTGAGCTAGATTGAAGCTAAATTTGGCTCTTTTCAATGCTTATTTCTTGGCTCACTACTTAAAAAACTCATGGTAACATGTTAGCAGTGTTTTGTAATATTTGAAAATCTTGCATATAATAAGACAAACAATTTTGATGAAATGAGAAAATAGAAGTTGTGATCATTATGTACAATTTATAATAAAATGATAACAAGTCTAACTTTGATTATCTACATTTCTACAAACTTCTTCCTATGTATGTTTGACAATCATTTTCATCTTTTCGACAAAAAGAACGCTATGCCAATGTCAAGGTTATGTCCATCTCCTTGTTGTTCATCCATAGTGTTGGCTTCCAACCTGAAAACAAGGAGACCCATAAGAACAAGAGAGTGGAAGCAGAAAATGAAGCCATGAATATGCTTTACATCTTTGACTACTTGTGTTGTTGGATCTTGCTCTTGACAATTTTTCTCTTGCTAACAAAGGTATGGATCTAGCGCATTTTCAAAGGGTTGTGATTGACGATAATAAACCCTTGGGATGTCGAATTTCGAAACACGACATAGTTGGCATTTCACACTATAGGTGGAATGACCACACGATAATATTAGACTATCAAGTATGGATAAGTGAGCATCAATAGTCACGTTCTCTTAAGATCAACACTTGGCCATGCCCAACACAGATGGATTAACATTCAGGTCTACCCTGATACCTGGAGCATCATCCAAGTGGAGCACGCATGTATATGCCTTGACTGCAATGAGGCATTGATCTTAGCATAAATTGTTAAATGCTAATAAATGAGAGGTTTCTTTTACCAACGCCAACATCGTCGTCACTACAATAAGAGATCAATGTTTGTATCCAATCAAATGCGAGGAAATTTGGTTTTAAATAATTTGAAATATAATATTTTGTGAAAACTTTTCTAAAACTATAGAAACAATGCATACATTTTTGGTCAACAATGAACTAATACATAGTCAATGAGAGAACTGATCCCTATATACCGCCTTTGACAGGTATAATAAGAAAGAAAAACATTTAAAATATGACATTTCACATCTTTATGCTTCATGCAAGAAGATTTAATATTGAACCAAGATTATTAAAAATAAAATATAAAATAAACTTATGTTTAATCATTTTTATGATTATTTTTCCGTGATTTTAATGATTTTTGAGTATTAAAAATTAATTTAATTAATTAAACTATATGTCCAAAGTATATTGTTGATAAAGAAGCCTTAAGTCATAAATTCAAATCCAATTGAATATCTAAGGGTTCCAAGTCAATAGTATAGATAACAATTGAGTTACCATCCGTTCGAGGAGAAAAAAATATCGTGCAATATTTTTCTATGGAAATCTTTTTACATTAAAACTTAAATTTAACCATTACAATTTTAAGTTTTAAATTTAACCATTACACTTTTATATTGTTTTTTTTTTTACAGAAACGGTTAGAGGAGCTTTGTATTAATAACAGTGGGCATGCCACCGGGGTTCGATACATCGATAGAGATTTGCTTGTAAACTAGAAAACATATGCCTAAAGATCCTAACTCGATACTAATTCGCGGACACAAAGACTATTTCAGTGAGCCTGAACGGCTTCGCGTCATTACATCACTTCTAGGTTGGAAGTTTTTTTTCCTCTTTGACACCGTTTTCCATTCATTGCTCTGGTCCATGGATTGGCTTCCCGTTAGGCCTAAAGCGTCTTCCTTATCAGCTAAGTCTGCCCAGCTTGAGGCCAGGGGATCTTGTTGGGTGGGCGACTTGGGAGAGTCTTCTGCTTCCCCCTTAGTAGAAGGTTGGATTTCGTCTTCAACTTCTGCCTCTTCTGCCGCTTCAAGGGTCTTACTTTCAGAACGCGGATTAGTTGGTACTCCCGTCCACCAGGTGGGCTTGGACGACCTTTTTTTCCCGGGTGGTTTTCCACAGTTACGAGCTAAGTGCCCCGTTTCAAAACAATTCCTACACCTGAAGCTGAGATTCTCATAGTCTAGTTTTTGGGTCCTTGAGTAGTCCTTGCCTTGAAGAATAATTTCAGCTGGGAAACCTTTGGAGAAATCCATTTCCACACAGATTTCGGCGAAGGTGGAGCGGGCTGGCTTGGAGTCCGGACTTCTGCAGAGGAACTTGCCGAGGCCATTACCAATAGAATGGAGAGATTCATCCCCCCAAAAATGCAAGGGAAAATACAGAAGTCTCACCCAGACTGGGGCTGAAGAGATACAATTTGTCGAGGGGTCGAAGGCAGGGGTCCAAAGTTGCATGGACAGGCCTGCTCTTCCCCAGAACCATGGCCCGGAGTTAAACACTTTGTCTCCGTCGCTTGTAGAATCAAAAACTACCACAAAAAACCCTTTTGCACAAGGCCAGGTGATGACTTCTCCATCTAAGAATGGGTACCATTCGGAAGAGATCTAGGAGAGTAGATCTAGAAGAGAGGGCCAAAACCCGTTGAATCTGCAAACTAGAGCATGCCTGCTATAATGGCGAGCATGAGTTAAGGCTTCTTGCGGCATTGGAATGGAAACTGTCGGAGCTTCAGGAACTACTGCATGTAGCCCGGAGGGGCGGCCTTGAAGAGATGCAACGTTCGAGACCGATGCATGCAGACCGGAGAGAGACCCTTGATGCGAAGCCACCTCTTTGAAGGAGAGGGTCGGCACCAGAGGGGGAAAGCCTAAGGCCGCTGTCGACGGAGCTCCCAGGGATGCAACTGCAAGAGAAGTCGGCCCACAAGAGGAAGTCGTGGCTGAGGGAGGGAGGCGCGCAGCCATTTCCGCGGCCTTACCAAGAGAGGCTCCACCATGCTTTGGAGACGAGGGGGCCGCCAATGTAGACTGCAGTTGCTGTGAAGGAGGGCGGAAGAGGCTCGCAGTCAATGCTACGGCCTTACCTGGGGCGCCACCGTGCTTTGGAGACGAGGGGGCCACCATTGGATTGTGGTTGCTGCGAAGGAGGGCAGGAGACGTCGGGTCGGCGGCCTTCGGGAGAACCAGGAGCGCGGGAGCTCAGCGCTAGGGTTTAAAAATTAGAGAGAGCACACAATGTTAATGTACACTTTTATATTGTTATAAACCTTTTAATTTATTTATCAAAATTACATATTACAAATATTTAAAAGTTTCTAATAATTATAAATTAATTTGTGTTATTTTCACCATCAAAACTCCACCAATCTCAATATGTTTTAAGCCAAATCAAATTCCTATACTTTATTTTTTTTAAATAGCTCATTATCCTCCTAAAAAATAATGTACTATAATACTTCATCATTATTAGTCTTTGTCAAAGGAGGGAATATAGTGATCTATTTTCGGTCAAATTGAGTTGACTTATCAATTTTATTAGCAATTTTTTGTAAAATTCGTTAAAGTTTTAGAATTTTTAATTATTAAAATGATTTTTTAAAATAAATATATATATATATATA
>ML781345.1:375357-402678 GCA_009831015.1 Picea engelmannii | reverse complement strand
CATGTGGGCCCCGTTTGGGTAAGTTAGTACATCAACTTCCCGGGGTCGTAACTTTTGCATACGATCTCCGTTTTAGGCGTGTGATAGCTCGTTGGAAAGGTATCGTCGAGGAGATTCATTTTGGGGGATCAATCATGCCTTTGACTATCATTGAGAACCTCAATCTAAAAAAACCTTCATTTAGGCCCTCAAAATGGCCCAGGAAGTTAAAACCTGCTAAAAATAGTAAATTGCCAAAATTGCCAGAAAACTGTTTTGAGCCAGTCGGAAAAGGTGGGTGGCCACCGATATCCACCTGGATCAGTGAATTCCATTAAATTAGATAGAAATAACACATATTTCAAGTTTTAAAAAGAGTTTCTTATTTGTCTTCAAAATAGTTTCTCAAAATTTAATGATTTTTTCACTTTTGTATGGATCATGAACACATAGGTTTATGTAAAGCATTTGTAATCTTTTACAAAATACTAAGAGTTGTTTTCTTTAATAATAACTTAATTATTTTTTAAATTGTAAATCACCATGTAAAATATCCAAATAAAATTATTAGTAAAATTTGTAATGTCAAATATAGTCATATTTTTAAAATACATTATTTAAAAAAAAACAGAATTACAATTTTGAGATTTTTAATACTTTAAAAGAATCGCTCATCATAAATGTGATTATTATGATGATAGGGATTCATCCATATTCCTTTGTTGCATTATGCAAATGCAATGCTTGCTTCATCTTGCAATCTTTTATGCAATCAGAAAAATTGATGATCAAACCTAGACTCCCAGCTACAATGCTATCGGTTTGTGTTGCATTCAGAAAAATAATGTCTCCAGTTCGAATGAGGTTAATCGAAACTCTTCTCTTTCATTTAAATAAATCCCCGGAATTGTTTGGCTTTGTATTTCTCGGGTGCATGACTTTGGTATTTATTGGACAAATAGTTTTTACAAACAAGTGTTGCATGGCAACGCAGTCCCTGTCGGGTTGGAGTTGGCATCAGATGAACATATGCATCAGTTTCTAGATTGCCTCGGATTCCATCTAGCATAGAAGTTTCTAGGGTTTCTAAACAATTTATTTTTTATTATAAATTTATATTTATAAGGAGGTAAAGTTTTAATTTACTAATTAAAAAAAAATTAAAATTATGTAAAAAAAAATAGATTTTTTTTATTATAATAAAACTGAATTTATTCTTGGTCAATTTTCATTCATGTTAAGTGAAAGAACATTGATATCATTCATGTTAAGTGCAAGAACATTGATATCGATGTGGATGAAAGTGTTGAAAATTATTATTATTAATATTTTAATTTGAACAATAATTTGAGTTAATATTCTTGGAGTTTATATCTACTACCTCCCCATTAATTCATGATATGTGTGAAAACATTTAAATGGATATTATAATAGTTTCCATCTGGATATAATTTGAAACTACAATTTTCAATGTAACTACAATTTTAATGTAACAACAATTTTCATTGTAACTACAATTTTAATGTAACTGCAATTTTCAATGTAACAATACTTTGAGTGGACATGCTTGGAGATTATTTGCAACCATGCCCAATTGAGGAAAGGTCTGCAGGCAAAAGTTCCCAGAACAAATCACCTTAAGCCTGCTCATTGTTGTGACGTAGAATTTGTGCCCGAAAAACCTAGATTTAGCCATTTCCCATTTTACAACAACTTAAAGGGCATTAATTAATTAATATATTTCACAAGAGTTTTTTTAACATAGTGCAGTGCACAAATAAAAGAGGTTTGTTTAATCTGGAGTATGATCCAAAATGGGCATAAAACTAATTTTGTTTGATTAAAAGTTAGTTTTACTCGGAAAGGTTTATGGCCCAAGACTTGAGTTATTACAGGTACCACTCTATTGGTTAACATAATGAATGTAATAGGTTTGTCCACTGCAGTAAAACAAATAAAAATAAATGAGGTTTGGTGACAAATAAATGACGATTGGTTTGCGAAGACATAATATATTACATCTGATCTGGCCTGGTATGCCGATTAATACAAAACAATTATGTACTCTTCTATATAAAATTCAAAATATATCTTGGGAGTAAAGACATCATGATGGACTGGATCGTGTGTGTAGTAAATTGATTCACTGTAGGAATAACAGGCCAACACCCACCTGCATGTACGTTAAATAAGTAAATGAATAACATTCAATGTCTGACATACAAAAAAAATAGATTTCTTATGTTTTCAGTTGCTTCCTTCAAATTGTAACAGCTTCCGTCATAAGAGATTTCCATGCTTATATGAAAAAAATTCGCAGTGACAACTAGGCCAATGAAGATAAGCAGAAGAAGAAGCAACAAAGGTGGGTTGTAGAGAAGCAGAAGCAAAAAAGGTGGGTATAACCCATCTGGTATAGTAGTGTTTCTCAAGGATTTTGATGCCTGCACATATGCATAATGAATATATACATTATATATATCACCCTTCTTTGCAAAACCAAAGAACTGATTCCTGAAACATACATTCATCCTTACCATTGTAATTGAAAGTGATTGGAGATCCACTACCTCTTCCTCCTATTGATCTCAACATCATCTGGTAATTACTACATAGTTCCAACCCTGCAGAGCCAGTAAAGCTCATAACTCCATCTGACTGAAACATTTCAATAAAGAAAAAATGATAAGTAAAACCTACAGTGAACAAACTTGCCTTAGATTTCGTAGTCAGATTCGATATCGAAACCCCTCTATTAGTGAAGAAACTTGCACTACAAATGCTTGCCCGACATGCCCAACATGCTTCTGTGGCTGCTCCATAATGAGAACCTCGGATCAATTCTAACCCTACACCTTTCTCAAATGAAATGAAATAATGTGAAATGGAATGGGTTGTTCATTTTTTAGTGAGGTGGAATTTTTAGGACTGGGTCCCACTGTCAACCAACACTTGGAAATGTTAATAGAAACGTGGTGTGTGAAGTTACCTAATAACAACGCTCTGAAAACAACTAGCCAACAACTAGGATTTGGTAATTGCAACATGGTGTGGGCTTGTCAAACAAATGTTTGGTAATTTCAACATGGCGTGCGCTCGTCAAACAAATGTCTATTAGTAGATGTAGGATGTTGACAAATGCAACCTATAGCCCTTAGTCGTCGGCACCTGGACAAACTCATCCATAGTTGAAAAAATTCAAATAACGGTTGTTGATCTATTGATTAATAAAAAAATAGCTTCATGTGAAGGCAAGCACATTTTGGAATTTGTTAAGGATCCTGCAGGTTCGAACTTCCAATACTCAGTATTGTGAAGGAGAGGTCCACACAGAGACAGTTTCTTCAAACATCATCTGATATTCCAAATTATGCATAAAAATACCTCCATCGATCTGACTATTATTGGCATTGGAGAATCACAACATTCACAGTTTCAGACCATGGTTTCAGACCATACACAGAAATCGGTGAATAACATCGTACAGTAAAAATTTCCCTGGGATTTTTTAGATTCAGAATTACTCAGAAATGGGCAAGTGCATACGAGTGGAATTTTTATTGGACTTTCCCTTTTCATTCATGTCCCTGATCTTTGCATATTTGGGTGCAATCATCTAGATCTTAGGGTACGTTTTCTTTTTCAGATCTCTCAACATATCACTTCATTTCAATCCCTTCGGTTTCACATATTCCAAGAATGTCATTGTTCTCTCCAAGCAGCATCTCTATAGAATTAGGGGCTTCTGGATTTGTTTGAATAAAAATCATAAGTCCCACCATGTAGAATATATCTTCATCATGCACTGTTGTAGACATTCAAGAATCCCACCTACAACACCCATCATCTATAAAATGTACCAAAAAATAGAAGTAAATTCTTATTATGAATATTGTTAGGGCTGGAGAGAGAGATACTTATTTACTTGTTTCTGTTTAGAGGGTATAGCCCGAAAAATAGAATCTTATTTCGTCTAGTGGGAAATGACTGCCCCCACCCAAACAAACATATCTATATGGAAAGCTAATTCAACCCTCCCGTCCGATCGATCAAGCAAGAATAAAGAGTCCCAGCCGCACTTCGTCCCTCAAGATCTAAAAGTGATGCATCGTCTATAGAGAAATGTGTGTATTTATGACCAAGGTTACCTTCGAAGCTAATCCAAATTTAGTACAATAAAAACAATGACCATAAAATAAATTTGCATACCTGGGAGTGGATGATCTTCTGTTCTTTTCACTTCTTCAAGCTGAATTTTTAATGTGATTATTTCTTCTTCAAGTCCTTTCTCTTCTTGACCAAACTCTGCCTCAAGATGGTTTAGATCGTTAGTTCTTTCCTTAACATGATCTGTCAATATATTCTCTCTAATTTTTGCTTCTTCCTTCTGTGCTTCTATGCTGGTTTCCAAACACTACTTTTGATATTCAAGATTTTCTTCGATCTTTCTGGCTTCTTCTAGCTGAGTTGCTAAGTTCGCGATGACCTATTGGGCTTCTTAAAAAATGTGAACACTTTCCTTTTGTTTCGTCAATTCTTTCTTGAGTGAATTGTTTTATTCTCTTAGTTCATCTAAAGCACTAATCAATTCTTCTTCATAATTGTCTTCCTTTTCAATTATTTTTCCTATCTCATTTCCTTCATGGAATTTTATTTAAAGATGTCCACGTTTTGCACAATTAACACAAAACAACATACCTCTGGTGATTATGTACTCTTCATCTTCTGAATCTTCTTAACATGGTGAACATAATTCTTCTTGATTTGTATCTGCATCTTCTTTGACATTTTCTGGATCTGTGATGGGTGAAGAATATATGTCATGTAACTTATCCCAAAGTTCTTTTGCTAATGAACATTTACCAACCTTTTCTCTTATAGGATTAGGTAATCCTTCCCAGATGAAATCCATTGCTATTTTGTTATTCTTCCTCAATTCCTTCCCTTTTTGAACTATCATATCCTGTAACAACTGATAGCCAAATATAATGTCCTTGTGCATGTAAAAATACTTTCGTCCTTATGCTCCACATCTCATACTTAAAACCATTATGACCATTAAACATTGGTACTCAATTCTCAGAATAATCCATGATCTCCTTCTAGTGGTTAAATTGTTTCCTTAAGGAACTGACTCTGATACCAATTGTTGGATTACTGAGAGTGGGGGTGAATCAATAATAGAGAAATTTAATCCCTTTTAACCATATAATCCAAGTGTTATATCAATTAAGCATTATCATCCAATAACTGCAGAGTTAATAAGCAATTAACAAATGAACAAACACACACATACACCAGTGTTTTACGTGGAAACCCAAATTGGGAGAAAACCGCGGAACTCTTTTTCTTATATGTCTTGAAGAATTACATTCATTGGAAGCACCAAATTCCTTTTTTTCCAGCTGCAACTGTAAGGAGGCTCCAACCCCCTAGTTTCTCAGGCTACAACTGGAGGGAAGCTCCAACTTCTCAATTCTCTGGCTACAACCAGAAGGAGGCTACAACCCCCTATGTTCTCCGGCTACAACCGGAAGGTGTCTACAAACACCTATCCTTACCCCGTCCAACTTCCCTGAAGTAGAAGTAGAATGATGGAACCATTGCCACACTATCACTATGAGATATGTAGTTGTAAACTTGTACCAATAAATCTGAACCATGCATCAACCATGCATCAACCTGTACCTCAAACTGTAATAAACTTGTACCATAAACAAGTGCATCAACCATGCACCAACCTGTACCAAACAACCTGTAATCAACTTGTACCATAAAAAAGTGCATCCAACCATGTACCAAGTATGTACCAATCATGTGACAACTACTCATCAACTATGACTCATCAATATGTACCAACATCATCAACTATACACCTCATGTATGTGACAACTCATCAACTAATTGTCTCAAACATGTACTCAACATGTAACGCAACCAAAATCCCTCATCAATTTCATCATCCAAGTCTAATTTGTAGCTTTGTAATAGACCTAGTGTATATGATCACATTCCTTGTTGAATTCTGACTTATTCTAGAGAGCGACCTTGTAGAGCGTGCCCCGCACGAAATATTTGTTGAATTGATATGAAAATGTTACACATCATACTAAATACTGTACCCTAACCAACACATTTGGTTTCATATAATTTGGATCTGTTATGAAGAAGTTATGACTTTTTTACCCGAAACACTTGTTTTTGACTAGTTTCAGGACTAGCCACAAACCATATTTTCCACGGAGTGTAACTCCAAAAATAAAATGACCCACAAGCTGAATTTTTTACCAAAGATACCTGGATATGTTTTCTAAATGGAATAGAAATTTCAGGGTCTGAATCATTATAGAAAAAACGTTATAGTGAAAATGGTGAGATGACTTGTAAATAACATACCTTAGAAAGCACCATCAAAAGAATTTATCCTTCCTTGCATTTTGGATTTCTTTTATTCACCTTCCCTCAAAATTTCGGCTTAGATATCCTTGGTTACCTCAGAAACCTATATATATTCAATATTCTCAAGTGTCATTAAAATGAGAGAGCCTTGCCTCTTATTTATACTCTCCAAGTAACTTCCTTAAAAACATCTTCTAGGTCACTTGGCCCCACTTTCCTTATTTTAGGGTTAACCTACTTCTAATTTCTCCATTAAATTTATTATTGAAATAATTTATTTTGTAATCACTTTGAATTATAATACACTCATTACTTCACTTTATTATTTACCTTTTAAAATCTCTTAAACCAATTTGACTACTTTGACATTTTGGGGCTTCTAGATGACATATGAGGCCATAACTCTCAAACCGCGAAGAGTTATGTGATGTTCCACATACCACCAGAAATGGCATGACATGTACTATCCATATAGAATAGTATTATCTGAAAATATATCATAACTCATTCCATTATCCATCAAACAAACTTGGGTCCATTACCCAAACCCGGGGTCTCCAACTTCTCATGGCCATAACTCTCTAACCGTGAGGAGTTATGTGACATTCCACATACCACCAAAAATGGAATGAAAAGAACTATTCATCTAGGATATTTTACCTGAAAAATTCATTGTCCTTCATCTCATTATTCCACAATTAAGCATGGGTTCTCTTACTCCACAAGCGTCTTCCCGTGAGGGCTTTCACCATAATGGGACCACTTTGGAGTTCATCCATCTTTACTTCTTATCAACCATGACAAGACAATAATGAGTCATCTTTACATCAAACAATATTGGGTCCATTACCCAAACCTTTGTGCTATGGGGATTTCTTCAAGGGTTGACATCAATGACAACCAACCTTAATCAACAATCTCCCCCTTTGGAATTGATGGCAACACTCTGATGCAATACTGAAATCATATCACTCATGCTCCCCCTGGAACCATGATTTTGTGCATCTGATAAATCTCTCCCCCTTTGTCATCAATGACAAAGGTATATTTTCATCTAGGGATTCTCCCCCTGACTGAACTGTCCTCTTATGGTGCTTCCTCGTGTACATCTAAGACATATAAGATAAGCATTCAAAAATCATTCATTTTGGAGCAGAAATAACTCCAAGTCTTTGGTGAAGATATTCAAAGGCTTCCTGAGGAATTGGTTTTGTAAAGATGTCTGCCACTTGTTCTTTTGTGCCCACGTACTCAACTTTGATGTTCTTTTTTGCAACCTGTTCCCGTAGAAAGTGATACTTGATTGGAATGTGCTACGTCTTGGAGTGCATCACCGGGTTTTTTCAGATACTGATGGAACTTGTATTATCACAATATATTGGAATGGGCTCATCATACTCAACATGTATATCTGTCAAAGTTTGTTTCATCCAAAGAACCTATGTACAACATGTTGTTGCTGCAATATACTTTGACTCGACTGTAGATAGATACTGATGATTGTTTCTTGCTTAGCCATGATACCAGACACTCACCTAAGTAGAACGCTGCTCCACTGGTGCTTCGTCGACCATCAATACAACCTACCCAATCTGCATCTGTGTAGGAAATAAGTGATAGATCTTTTCCTTTTGGATACCATAATCCAAACTCTTTCGTTCCTTTGAGATATCTGAAAATCCTCTTTACTGCTAATACATGTGATTTTTTTGGTTATTCTTGAAATCGTGCCACCTGTCCAAGTGCTTGCAATACATCTGGCTTGGATGTTGTCACACATAGTAGGCTGCCAATCATTGACCTATATTTCCTCTGATCTGTAGACTTCAAATCATCATCTTTGCTCAACTTACAACTGGTTTGCATGGGAGTGATAACTGGTTTGCAATATTCCATTCCAAACCTCTTTAGCATTTCTATGATATACTTGGTTTGAGAAATAAAAATTCCTTGGTTGCTTTGACGTATCTGAAGTCCCAAAAAGAAGGATAGTTCTCCAAATAACAACATTTCAAATTCATTCTACGTGTCCTTTGCAAATTTTTGGCTTAACCTGTCAGCATCACTACCAAAAATAATATCAACATAAACTTCAATTAATAAAATATTACCTTGACTTACCTTGATGTAGAGGTTGTTGTCTGCACTTCCTTTTCTGAACCTTGCCTGCTACAGATACTTATCCAGTCTAGAGTACCATGCTCTAGAAGCCTATTTTAGACCATACAAGGCCTTCTTTAATTTACATACATAGTCTGTGTTCTCTGACAACTCAAATCCTTCTGGTTGTTCAATGTAGACTTCTTCTTCAAGTTCCCCATTCAGAAAAGATGATTTTATGTCCATCTGATATAGTTTAACATTTTTGGATCATGCATAAGCTAAAAGTAAACGGATTGCTTCCATTATGGCAACTAGGGAAAATGTCTCTTCAAAGTTGATTCCTTCAATTTGTGCATATCCTTTACATACCAATCTAGCTTCGTTCCTTGTAACTTGTCCATCTTCATTCAATTTATTCCTGAAAACGCATTTTGTGCCGATCACATTCTTATTCTTTGGTTTTGGAACCAATCACCAAGTGTCATTTTTCTCTATTTGATCCAATTCTTCATCCATGGACTTATTCCAAAATTCATCCTTGTTGGCTTCTTCAAAACAGTTTGGTTCAATTGTAGATAAGAGTGGCAGGTGTGTTTGTTCTAGTGAATGTATTTTATTCTAGTCTCAACTCCTACATCTTTGTTTCCAATAATTTGATCTCAAGGATGATTTTTCTATACTCGTTTGCTAGGTGTCTTTGGAGATACTCATTGAACTTTCTCTTCTACTTTTGTCAGATTCTCTTCATCTTCATCTTCCTCTTCTACTTATTTTTCATCTTCTGCTTCTTCTTCAGAAGGTTGTTCCATTGATTCATTTTCTTCTACCTATTTCATTAATTGTTACGTTGATGCTTTCCATAATTTTTTTTAATCTCATATTGTAACACTTGTATGCTTTCCTTGTACTTGAGTAACCAACAAGTACTCCTTTGTCCACACGAGAGTCAAACTTTCCCATTCAGCCATCTTCTCTTTTGATGTAGCATTTGCTTCCAAAAGCTCTGAAGTGCTTCACATTTGCTGGTCTTCCTTTCCATAGCTCGTAGGGAGTTTTTTCAGTGTTTTTTCTGAGCATTACTCTATTTGTGAAATGTTGTATGCACTACCTGTTTCCAAAAAATATTTGTCAATTTGTAATCCATTAGCATTGTTTGAGCCATTTCCTGTGTAATTATCATCCATTATGATAATGTCCCTTTGTCTCTGGACCATTCTCTGAACTAATCTATGAATCCATGCTCTCATCCACTATCATATATCTATCCAAACCTGCTAAGTGTTCTTACGATTCCATCTCTATCCATACTGTCTAAGACTCTACTTGTGCAACTTTCTATAATGCTAACCCATTTATCATTATACTATCAAACTGTACTTCTGCTAACTAATTGCTCTGAATCTGTCTTCTCAAACTTTGCAAGCTGCTCGAAGGATGGTTCTTTGGTATGTCACAGCTATCACATAGACTCCCCCTTGTCTAATATTCATATTACTTGGGAGTCTCTAAGCCGGATGGCTCAGAACAATTCCTGCTATGATGTGTATTCATCATCATCTTCATTGGTACATTCATCATTATTTTCATGGGTAGATTCATTATCTCTCTGAGCTCTGCCTTCTTTCTTTCTGTCTGTGGATTCATCTTTCACTGCAATGCATGAAAGTACAATATCTTGAACCTGTTCCTTATTTACTTGCCCTTCCTTTATTTCAGTTATTTTCCAAACCTTTTTGTATTTGACATCTTTCTTTTTCTCTGTATAGTTTTCTTCATCTCATTTTATTACCAATCTTGCGATCTCTAGTACCTGGTCTTTGTTCACCTGTTCTTCTTGTTTTCTTATCCATACTTTCTTATAGTTGATATCAATATTCTCTTTCATGGAAGTATCGATCATTCTTCTACAATCACTAACTATGTGTCTATAGTTAAGACATTTGTAACACTCAATGTTATGTGCGGCCACATAGACACTTCTTGCTTGAACATTTCTTTTATAATCCCTGCAATCTGCAACCTTATGTCAAAAGTTAGTACAATACAAACAATGACCATAAAATAAATTTTCATACCTGGGAGTGAATGACCTTCTTTGTGGCATAGTCCTTATGAATTTTTGTCTTGACTGATCATGATCATGATTGAAGCTTCTTTGTGTCTTGAACATGGATGGTCCCCTTGAAGATGTATCTTTAATATTTTTCTTCGATTCTGGTTGACCATGATTCCTTCCTTTGAGTACTTCTTCATAACTCTTTCTATTTTATTCATTCTTCTTTTCTAGCAACCTAGAGTGCTTCTCTTCATTCTCTATAATTGATGTGGATGTTTCTGTCTCTTCAACATTCATGTTGATCTTGGCAATTTTACTTCTCAATGTGACAACTTCTTCTTTAAGCTTCTCAACCTCTTCTTCTTTCTTCATTATCTAAGACTTCATGACTTCTTCTGTTCTTTTCGCTTCTTCAAGCTGAATTTTTAATGTGATTATTTCTTCTTCATGTCCTTTCTCTTTTTGACCAAACTCTACCTCAAGCTGGTTTAGATTGTTAGTTATTTCGTTAAGATGATCTGTCAATATATTCTCTCTCATTTTTGCTTCTTCCTTCTGTGTTCCTATGTTGGTTTCCAAACATTGCTTTTGATATTCAAGATTTTCTTCGATCTTTCTGGCTTCTTCTATCTGAGTTCTTAAGTTCGCGATGACTTGTTGGGATTCTTAAAAAATGTGAACACTTTCCTTTTGTTTCATCAATTCTTTCTTGAGTGAATTGTTTTCTTCTCTTAGTTCATATAAAGCACTAATAAATTCTTCTTCATAATTGTCTTCCTTTTCAATTATTTTTCCTGTCCCATTTCCTTCATGGCATTCTATTTCAAGATGTCTATGTTTTTCACAATTAACACAAAACAACATACCTCTAGTGATTATGTACTCTTCATCTTCTGAATCTTCTTGACATGGTGAACATAATTCTTCTCGATTTGTATCTGCATCTTCTTTGACATTTTCTGGATCTGTGATGGGTGAAGAATATATGTCATGTAACTTATCCCAAAGTTATTTTGCTGATGAACATTTACCAACATTTTCTCTTATAGGATTAGGTAATCCTTCCCAGATGAAATCCATTGCTATTTTGTTATTCTTCCTCAATTCCTTCTTGGTTGTAGTCTTTGCCCTTTTTGAACTATCATATCCTGTAAGAACTGATAGCCAAATATAATGTCCCTGTGCATGTAAAAATACTTTCATCCTTATGCTCCACATCTCATACTTAAAACCATTGTGACCATTAAACATTGGTAGTCCATCCTCAGAATAATCCATGATCTCCTTCTAGTGGTTAAATTGTTTCCTTAAGGAACCGACTCTGATACCAATTGTTGGATTATTGAGAGGGGGGGTCAATCAGTAATCGATCAATTTAATCCTTTTTAACCATATAATCCAAGTGTTATATAAATGAATCATTATCATCCAATAACTGCAGAGTTAATAAGAAATGAACAAATGAACAAACACACACATACACAGTACACCAGTGTTTTACGTGGAAACCCAAATCAGGATAAAACCACATAATGTTTTTTCTAGTATGTCTTGAAGAATTACATTCATTAGAAGCACCAACTTACTTTGTTTTCCATCTCCAACTGTAAGGAGGCTCCAACCCCCTAGTTTCTCAGGCTACAACCTGGGGGAAGCTCCAACTCCCCAATTCTCTGGCTACAACCAGAAGGAGGCTACAACCCCATATGTTCTTCGGCTACAACTGGAAGGTGGCTACAACCACCTATCCTTGCCCCGTCCAACCTCCCTGGAGTAGAAGTAGAATGATGGAACCACTGCCACACTATCACTGAGAGATATATCGTTGTAAACCTGTACCAATAAATCTGAACCACACATCAACCATGCATCAACCTGTACCTCAACCTATAATAAACCTGTACCATAAACAAGCATCAACCATGCACCAACCTATAATAAAATTGTACCATAAACAAGTACATCCAACCATGTACCAAGTATGTACCAATCCTGTGTCAACTACTCATCAACTATGACTCATCAATATGTACCAACACCATCAACTATACACATCATGTATGTGTCAACTCATCAACTACTTGTCTCAACCATGTACTGAACATGTACCTCAACCAAAATCCCTCATCAACTTCATCATCCAAATCTTATTTATAGCTCTGTAATAGACCTGGTGTATATGATCACATTCCTTGCTAAATACTAGCTTATTCTAGAGAGCGACGTTGTAGAGCGTTCCCCAGATGGAATTTTTGTTGAATTGATCTGAAACTATTACAAAACCTACTATAGACTGTACCCTAACCACAAAATTTTGTTTCATGGAATTTGGATTTTTTATGAAGAATTTATGACGTTTTTACCCGAAACACCTGTTTTTGACTAGTTTTAGGACTAGCCACAAATCCTATTTTCCAGGGAGTCTAACTCCAAAAATACAATGACCCACAAGCTGAATTTTTTACCAAAGATACTTGGATATGTTGTCTCAATGGAATAAAAATTTCAAGGTCTAAATCATTATAGAAAAACAGTTATAGAAAAAATGGTGAGATGACCTGTAAATAACATACCTTAGAAAGCACCATCAAAAGAATTTATTCTTCCTTGCATTTCGGCCTTCGTTTCTTCACATTCCCTTAGAATTTCGGCTTAGATATCCTTGGTTACCTCAGACACCTATAGATATTCAATATGCTCAAGTGTCATTAAAATGAGAGAGCCTTGCCTCTTATTTATACTCTCCAAGTAACTTCCTTAAACACATCTTCTAGGTCACTTGGCCCCGCTTTCCTTATTTTAGGGTTAACCTACTTCTAATTTCTCCATTAAATTTATTATTGAAATAATAGATTTTTTATTCACTTTGAATTATAATACACTCATTACTTCACTTTATTATTTACCTTTTAAAATCTCTTAAATCACTTTGACTACTTTGACCTTTTGGGGCTTCTAGATGACATATGAGGGTCCTCCAACTTCGTAAGGCCATAACTCTCAAAACGTGAGGAGTTTTGTAACGTTCTACATACCACCAGAAATGGAATGACACATACTATCCATATATAATAGTATTATCTGAAAATATATCATAACTCATATCGTTATCCATCAAACAAACTTGGGTCCATTACCCAAACCTGAGGTCTACAACTTCTCATGGACATAACTCTCTAACCGTGAGGAGTTATGTGAAGTTCCACATACCACGAGAAATGGAATGACAAGCACTATCCATCTAGGATATTTTATCTGAAAAATTCATTGTCCTTCATCTCATTATTCCATAATTAAGCATGGGTTCTCTTACTCCGCAAAGTGTATTCCCATGAGGGCTTTCATCATAAGGGGACCACTTTGGAGTTCATCCATATTTAATTCTTATCAACCATGACAAGACAATAATGAGTCATCTTTACATCAAACAATATTGGTTCCATTACCCAAACCTTTGTGCTGCGGGGCTTTCTTCAAGGGTTGACATCAATGACAACCAACCTTAATCAACAACAAGGACAAGAATAGATCAAATATTAACCATTGAGATTAAGAATAGATAAAATATTAAAAAGAAAGTAAATTAAATTGTGAGAATAATAAAGTATTAGGGGTTGTTGAAAATAATGAAGTATTAAAAGTTGTTACGATATAATAATAATAATAATAATAATAAAAGGTATTAAAATTAAAAATCTAAAGAGAAAACAAAGATATAAAATTAGATCATCTTGTCACAAATGTTCCAATTATAGGAAACAAAATGTTTCCTTTGAAGATTGTATCTGACTCTAGATGCATGTCCTTAAAGTAACCATAGATGGTTTGTGGTTATGCCACAAGCACTATGGACATTTGATTTTTCAAAGGTTGATCTTACTTCACAAGACAAAAATGCTCAAGGGGTTGTCGATAATTCAATTAAGAGAAGAAATTTGTCCACGTTGTACACTTGCAAAGTAGCACCGAGATAGCTTTCCAGTCAAAAAGTCATGGAGGGTAGATTTTCCCCTTGAGCTTGTACACACTAACATATGTGGCCCTACACATACTCCATATTTAAGCAATACTATTTATTTTTTGACCTTTATTTATGACTTATTTCACCACATATGGATTTAGTTTTTGAAATAGAAATCAAAATCCTTTAATTGTTTTCAACACTTCAAAATCATGGCTGAAAAACAAAGTGGGTTCTATCTCAAGGTCCCTAGAACAAATAGAGGGAGAGAATTCACTTCAAAATAATTCTCTGATTTTTGGAGATCACATGGCATGAAGAGACAATTTATTGTTGTCTACACCCCCCAACGAAATGGCATAGCATAAAGGAAAAGTACCATTATGGACATGGCACGAAGCATGTTGAAGGAAAAAAATATTCCCAATAGTTTGGATAGAAGCAGTGGCAACCACAATATACATTTTAAATCGTTGTCCCACTAAGATAGTAAAAAATATCACTCCAAAGGAAGCATGGAGTGGTCATAAACCTTATATGGGTCATTTTTGAGCTTTTGGTTGTGTGGAATATGTACATATTCTAGATCAAAATCGATAAGAATTGGATGCAAAATCCCAACATTGTATCTTTGTGGAATACTCTGAAGAAACCAAAGGTTATAAATTCTATAATCCTTTAACCATATAGCGTATTGTGAGTTGGCGTGTATTGTTCAATGAACAAGGAGTATGGTAGTGGAAAGAAGGAGAAGAACAAGAAAGTGAATCATTGTGCTAATAGAATATGATATAATCTCTACCCCTCCTCTCACAAGTTCTACCGAAAGCTCAACTTACATAACAACATAAGTTTTGGAGGAAGCTCTACTTCAAGTGTTGTTCCAAGTCCAACTTCAATCCCAAGTCCTCCAACAAGGGTAAGACTCCTCAATGATATGTATCAAATAACTTCTAATCAGTATGATAATTTTGTTTCAATTGTAAAATTTTAGATAAACCCATTGTATTTGAAGAAGCAACAAAAGAAAAAGTGTGGGTTAATGCTATGCATGATGAAATGGAAGCAATTTGAAGAAATAAAACATGGAAATTAGTTCAACTTCCAAAAGACAAAACAATCAATTAGTGTTAAATGATTTATAAAGTAAATCATTTTGCAAATGATTATATGGATTGATGAAAGGCAATACTTGTAGCCAAGGTGTTTTTACAAAAGACAAGAGTACATTATTATGAAACCTTCACTATAGTAGAAAGATTTGACACCATTAATAATGTATTGACAATTGTTGCAAAAAAAAGACGGAATATATCACAAATGGATGTAAAGTCTGCGTTTCAAAATTGGTATATAGATAAAGAATTCTACGTGGAACAATCAACAAGATCATCAAAGGAAAAGAACAACCAGTTTACAAGTTAAAGAAATCCTTGTATAGATGTAAAGCCTTCGTGCCAGATCCAAACTTGTATATAAAACACGTTGGGGATGAAATACGTATTATCCTCCTTTATGTTGACTATATAATTTTCACAAACAATAATAAAAGTTCAATTGGGAAATTTTAGGTGGCCATGACGCAAGAATTTGAAATCGTAGATCTAGGGAAATGCATTATTTCCTTGGTGTGGAAGTGGAGTAATAGTCAAAAGGTATATTTATTTCTCAAGCCAAGTATCCAACACTTTTATTGGAGAAACTTGAGATGGAGGTATGCAAGGTAGGTGCAACCCCATCGATAGTTGGAAAGAAATTAACCAATGAAGGTGTTAGTCCTAAAGTGAATTCTACTTTGTATAGAAGCATGATGGGGAGTCTAATGTACCTTACTACAATAAGGATAGACATTATGTATGCAGTGAGTCTTGTATCTCGTTTCATGCAAGATCATCATGAATCATATTGGCGTGCAACAAAAAGAATCTTAATGTATGTTAATGGTACTTCAAGTTTTGGTATAAATTATTCTTCTATTGACAAGTTTTAGCTATTAGGTTACACATAGTTTGATTGGGTTGGCTCATTGCATGATGAAAATTGACCACTAGGTATGTTTTCTCACTTGGATCCAGAGCTATATCTTGGAGCAACAAGAAGAAAACCACTATGTTTTTATCCTATGTATAAATTGAATACATTGTTTCCACAACAACAAGTTGTCAAGTCATATGGCTTAGAAGAATTTTACAAGACCTACAACAATCACAAGAACATCCAAATCTGATCAATTGTGACAACAATATCACAATTGCAATTATGAATAATCTTGTGTTTCATGCTAGAGCTAACACATTTCAATATGCCATCATTATATCAAAGACTTGGTATAGGGTAGGCAAGTGCAATTACAATTTTTTCCAACATTTGAGCAAGTTGTTGATATCTTCATCAACGCCATTCTAATGGAAATATTTGTAGAGTTGTGAAGACAATCAGAAGTGATTCACCTACTCATCAAGGGGGAGAAATGAAGGAGTGGCATGATGATTAAGCCCAATTCTAGTAGTGTTAGAGGAACCACCCAATATATTTTAGGATATCTATTGTGCTATTATTAGCATGATGTAACTGTTTTTTTTTCTTTGTCTCTCTCACATGAAGTAGGCATCTTTTTTTATATATAAAGTATTGTATAAGCATTTGAAGGTTCAATGGAAAAAAACCCTTTGTTTGAGAAAGATCGTAACTTGTTAATTAGAGTGACTTTGTGGCAACCATGACTTTGCAGCAACATCATGGTGTGTCTTTTTTTCTTAAAGGAGAAGAAAATGGCTCTATTATTTTTTAGTCTATGATACAATCTTTTTGAATCATATATTTTTCTTATGCATTTCTTGAAGGTGGATTAATGCTATCATTAGTTCGAATGTTTGTCTTAGCATTTTTTGCTAGCATTGTCTTAGATCATATATGGTTTTTATTTTATTTGTACTAATCATATTGAAATGTTTAGATATCTAAGGTTTATAGTGATCGATAATTGCAAAGTTTATAACCTTGCCACTATTATTGTTTTATTATTATTATTATTATTATTACTCCTTTGTATTTGTATTGAAATGTATTGACACTTTTTTTGAGGTTCTTGAATAGGCTTGATAGCTTAAATGTTTACATGACGTGAGGTCCTCCAACCATCCTGACAACTTAAATGTTTGCATACTGCGAGACCCTTAGCCAGCCTGACAACCATAAATGTTTATCTATTCCTCGAAATTTTCCATACAATGTTGTTGTGATTTTGGACAATATTGTTGTCCACCACCAGTTAAATATGCATTGTATGTTTCATCCATTTTCTAGCCTTGCAATGCAATTTCATCATAGTTGAAGCTACATACATTGTTTACTGGTTCGGGGAGTGCTTCTTCTTCGCTGGTTCGTCAGTTGTTACTTTTTGTTGTTGTTTGGTTCACAATTTGACCTCTGCTTTTTCCTTTCATCGTTTCAGAGTAAGTATCCATGCCATAGTTTCATTTTCTATTCCTTCTTTGTTGTTCAGTGTTTGTAGTTTGCAAGTAAGAATGTTTTCTTATTTCTACTGGAATGCTCGTCATATGTTTCCAGTTCTTTCTGTGCTTCGGCTGTAGTTCCATAATCATTGGAGATACATTTGTTGTTTACTAGTTCGGTGGTTGTTGCTTGTTCGTTGGTTTGTTGGTTCGTCGGTTGTTGGTTGTTTTTGTTTGGCTCAAGTTTACGATTTGGTGCCCTGGGGCTGCGGTTGGGCCTGTTGATGGTTTCTCGCTGGTTTGGTGCTTGATTTTTTTTTCTTCAGCTTTGCAAGGTTGGGGTCCTACGCCGACAATTGGAGATGGTTTATTATTATTATTATTATTATTATTTGGGCGCTTTATGGTGTTCAACCCCTGCACCCACGAGTGGACATGCGGTTGTGTTATTTTCCTTGCCTAGCGAGGTTGATATCTGTTATGATGTGATATTTTGTTGGTGCTTCAGTGTTGACATGATAGAAAATAGTTGCATGAAAAATAGTTCGAGAAGCACATGTGAAATTACAATATCCATTGTTTTTTTGTTAAAATAAAACATATGCAGGCTACACTTATAAACCATGTATGGTGAAATGTGCCCATATGAAAATACATGTTTTTTATCCTCTACACAGACTGGTGTGACCACGATACAATTTTTCTTGTACTTGAGATATGATGTGTACAACAAAGATACTGTAAAATTATATTTCCATGTCTGGAAGCATATCTGGGTAGTTTGCCACGGAAAACCAAAATCTTGTATTGTGGGCACAACAGTCTGTGTAGAGGATACAAAACATGTATTTCCATGGGTGGAAGCATATCTTGATACTTTTCCACAGAAAACCAAAAATCGTTTAGCTATGGCCATGTAATTTCATAATATTTTGTGGCTTGTAATATATTTTGGGCAGGGAAAAAAATTACATATTTACAGCTATGGATGGAGAAGCGAAAAGGTTCATGTTTTTGCCTATATTTTATTCTATTCATTGAGTCTCATTTGTTGTATGTACATATTACTTGTTCTCCGGTGCGTACTGGATTCCATTCATGTTCATTGTATTTTGTGTGTTCCCACATTCAAACAAACATAATAGCTAGAGAAAACGACGGAGTCTTGACTGCATCGGTTGAAGAGGAGATAGAAAGGTACATGCTTGTACTGTTATTTCATATTGAGTTGTTTTGTATTTCATTTATAGTTTGTATATGTTTTCACCTACTTTATTGTATGTAGATGTTGCGTACCTTCCTAAATAATAACTTATCTTCATTACATGCCTTCCTGCATACTAGCCTCCTTCATGTTCGTTGTATTTTTCCTGCATTGCTACATTTAAACAAACAGAATGGTTGGGGAGGACGATGGATTCTTTGGAAGGAATGTAGATGAGGAGTTATAAAGGTGAATACCTGTACTCTTTTTTCATATTCCAGTGTTAAGTATTTCATTTATTGTCTATATATTTGTTGTGCTTGTTTTTCTCCTTTGCACCCCTTTTTTTTTCAAATATAATTTTTTTGATTTACATGTATGTATATACTACGTATCTTTCTGCGTATTCTCATGTGAATCATATTATGTTTGTTGTTACATTGGAATAAATAGAACTATTTTTCTTTCTTTTACATGTCTGTCTTTATAATAACTTGCCTTCATGTCCATTCTATATTCAACGTTGCTACCTTGGAAGAAACAGGTTGGTTGGATAGGAAGATGAATTGTTTTGTGCAATAACAGAGGGTTTGTGGTACAATCTTCGAAAAGGTATACCAACTTTGTTGGTAAATTAAATATACAAACCGGGTGGGGGCACATAATATTAGACTAGAAAACGATGAATTGGCAGCAATGGACCTTTCTTCCCTCCCCATTTCTATTTTTTCCATTTTCTATTATCCCTTTTTCTGTCTAATTTCTCTGCTTAGTGATCTTTCCCAAAATGCCTTGGTGCACTGGTTGGCGGACTAACGGTTTCACATTTATGGTCACACTTCTACCTTATTCCATACTTACCCACTTTGTCGATTATGGGTGTTGGGCTAGTGGGTTCAAGATTGCTGCCCTGGCTTCCGGGGGTCCGTGAAATACAGATTCTCTGTCGTGCCCCTCCATCACGCCCTGTTTACTGTTACACAGTTTTCCAGTCAAAAAATCAGAGGAAACATTTGTAATAGAGTTGCGAGGAGACATAGTACAGGATCTAAAGAAACTAGCTAGCTCTACAACTTTTGTGCGTATACATCCACAAAATCATCCTCACTTTTCTTATACAAATAGCCTTCACCAAATTTATGCGGCTTGTTTTATTTATTTATTTATTTTTTTTTTTGGGGGGGTGGGTGCAGTTGTGTATTATATTGTTCAATGTATTAATTCATATGCTTGGGTTTCCAGGTTGAAGGTGTTTTGGTTGCAGCGAATGCGTACTCGACCCCCTTTGATCCTGTATGTGCGAAATTCAACTCTCATGCCTTTTCTTCCACTTTGATAAGTGATGATACGATTGAGTGTTNATATATATATATATATATATATATATATATATATATATACACACACACACACATTGCCTCGATGCTTCCATCCGAACTGTGGGGAACACAACCATGCATTGTACAATTAGGCAACCTCTGTTACAAGATGTGCTTCTCAGTTTGGAAGAATTGTCATATGAATCATACCTACATAAAAAGGCAAGCAGTGTCTACTTGTTGCGCGAATTTCAGATACACAAAAAATTTACCTTAAATGAGGACAATGCAATATTGCATATCGGCCGAAGAAGAAAAACAAAAATTAAATACAAGAAAAAAAAACATATCAAGCTTTGGCAGGAAACGAAAATATCTCATGTGTCTCTGTAATATTTCTTCAACATCTAGATGAATGTTCGTCGGACTCGAGTACTTGATATTGCATACGCATAAGATTGTTCGGTCCAAAAATGTGAAGCATGGAAGAAAACCCCATACGTCCCATGGCCCCAGTTATTTTCTCGTGGGAATATATACCAGATGTAAGAGAAAACCAATGTCACAACGTGGTTTCTTTGTATATCAAATTGTTTGATGCAAAGGTCGATGTGTGTTGCTCTATGGAACCTTGTGGGATCTTTCTTGCAGCTTGTTCGGAGTTTAGTTGGTTCTTGGTTGTATGCTTCATCTGTCAATTTGTATATCGCAGAAATCTGAGGGTTATTTAGAGGACACAAAACAATAGAATTGCAATTTTTTAGCTAGCTAGCCTGCATGTCCGCTTGTCAATTTGTATGGTGTTGTGACGCAAATGTAGTATGTGGCTTGTTTTAGCACTTTTCCTTGATCAATGAACTTGGTAAAATTAATCTCCTGGAATAATTTGAAATAAACAAATATATACTATGTGAAGTCCAATTGTGCTATCATATCAACAAGAGGCCCTTAAAATTCAAATTGGTCATTGTTATGCTTGCGGTGATAGAATTTATAAAAGCTTTGTTTTGTTTCCTTTTTTTTTTTTTTAATAGGAGATTTAACATCCTTTAATAATTTTATGTAATTAAATTGTACAATATCAATATTTAATATTAATGATTTAGTATTTGAAAATAATGTTTTTAGATAATGTTAGATAGTTAATAGGGATGACCATAAGTAAACAATCACAATTTTGAGCCTGCCAGTCCTGGAGTCCGTTTGTCAATTTGTATATCACAAAACTCAGAGTGTTGTTTGGAGGACACAGAACAATAGAAGTGCAATGTTGAGCTATCCAGCCCGCAAGTCCGCCTATCAATTTGTATATCGTAGAACTCTGGGTGCTATTTGTAGGACACAGAACAATAGAGGCCCAATTTTGAGCCCGCCAGCCCGAGAACCCATGATCCAAAAAAGTGGCTAAGTATGGAATGAGGAATCCGTACATTCTCTATAAAATCTCATGTCCATACTTTATAAAAGTACATATTTAATATGTATTACTCATTTGTCCGAAAATTTCTAGGTGCAGAAGTTGGTAGATACACGTGTTCAGATTTCCACTTACTTTTATATCACCAACCCAACTGACCACTTCCCGGTTTCATATTGTAAAAACTTTTTGGATCACGAGCTTCCGAATACGTGGGTTTTTCTTTTAAATAAGATATTTAACATCCTTTAATAATTTTATGTAATTAAATTGTAAAATATCAATATTTAATATTAATAATTTAGTATTGAAAATAATGTTTTTAGATAATGTTAGATAGTTGATAGCCCTGGAGTCCGTTTGTCAATTTGTGTATCACGAAACTTTGAGTGTTGTTTGGAGGACACAGAACAATAGAAGTGCAATGTTGAGCCAACCAACCTACAAGTCCTCCTCTCAATTTGTATATCGCGTAACTTTGGGTGCTATTTGTAGGACACGGAACAATAGAGAACCCGCGATCCAAAAAGTGGTTAGGTATGGAATGCGAGATCCATACATGATCTATAAAATATCATGCCCATACTTTATAAAAGTACATATTTAGTATGTATTGCTCGTTTCTCGGAACATTTCTAGGTGCGGAAGTTGGCAGATACACGTGTTCAGATTTCCACTTACTTTTATATCACCAGCTTGACCGTCTGCTTCTCCATTTCATATTGTACAAACGTTTTGGATCGCGAGTTTTCAAATACACAGGTTTTTCTTTTAAATAAGATATTTAACATCCTTTAATAATTTTATGTATTTAAATTGTACAATATCAATATTTAATATTAATAATTTAGTATTGAAAATAATGTTTTTAGATAATGTTGGATAGTTGATACCACTGGAGTCCATCTGTCAATTTGTATATAGCGGAACTACAAGTTATGTTTGGAGGACATGGAACAATAGAAGTGCAATGTTGAGCCATCTAGCCCGCAAGTCTGCTTGTCAATTTGTATATCGCGAAAATCTGGGTGCTATTTGTAGGACACAGAACAATAGAGAACCCACGATCCAAAAAATGGCTAGGTATGGAATGCAGGATCCATACATGCTCTATAAAATCTCATTTCCATACTTTTTGAAAGTACATATTTAGTATGTATTACTCGTTTCTCAAAAAATTTCTAGGTGCGGAAGTTGGCGGATACACGTGTTCAAATTTCCACTTACTTTTATATCACCAGCCTAACCGACCACTTCCCCATTTCATATTGTACAAAAAATTTGGATTGTGAGTTTCAGAATACGCTGGTTTTTTTTTTTAAATAAGATATTTAACATCCTTTAATAATTTTATGTAATTAAATTGTACAATATCAATATTTAATATTAATAATTTAGTATTGAAAATAATATTTTTAGATAATGTTAGAGAGTTGATAGCCCTGGAGTCCGTCTGTCAATTTGTATACCGCAGAACTCCAAGTGTTGTTTGGAGGAAATAGAACAATAGAAGTGCAACGTTGAGCCAACCATCTCGCAATTATGCCTGTCAATTTGTATATCACGGAACTTTGGGTGCTATTTGTACGACATAGAACAATAGAGGCCCAATTTTGAGCCCGCACGCCCTAGAACCCACGATCCAAAAAGTGGTTAAGTATGGAATGAGGGATCCGTACATGCTCTATAAAATCTCATGTCCTTACTTTATAAAAGTACATATTTAGTATGTATTACTCATTTCTCGGAAAATTTCTAGGTGCGGAAGTTGGTGGATACACGTGTTCAGATTTCCACTTACTTTTATATGACCAGCCTGATTGACCTCTTCCCCGTTTCATATTGAACAAAATTTTTGGATTGCGAGTTTTAGAATATGTGGGTTTTTCTTTTAAATAAGATATTTAACATCCTTTAATAATTTTATGTAATTAAATTGTACAACATCAATATTTAATATTAATAATTTAGTATTGAAAATAATGTTTTTAGATAATGTTGGATAGTTGATATCCCTAGAGTCCATCTGTCAATTTGTATATCATGGAACTCCGAGTGCAATTTGGAGGACACAGAACAATAAAAGTGCAATGTTGAGCCAGTGAGCTCGCAAGTCCTCCTGTCAATTTGTATATCGCGGAACTTTGGGTGCTATTTTAGGAAATGAAACAATAGAGGCCCAATTTTGAGCCCACCATCCCAGTAGAAAACCTATCCTAGTAGGATGACCTAGTAGAAAACCTATTCATAGGAATTCCCAGTAGTAAACCTATCCCTAAGGATGACCCACTTGCTAGAGCGCAATGTCAAACACCAAAGTAAAACAGGGAAAAGAGAATTATGTCCAAGAAAATGTTACATAATCAAAAGAAATAATAGATGAAACAAAATCAAATGCCTCAAATATTGAAATGACACTCACCATAATACCTGGCTTGCACCTGATGGAGAAAGACTCAATGTGGTGGATACCATCGTGATGAACTTGGATGTGTGGTGACGAGGTGGGTCTATGTGTGTGCAAGTGGACATTGTTGGTTAGGCTATCTCTCAGTAATCCATGTCTGCAACCTAAGGTTCTCAAGACATCATCACCTTAGTTATCGCTAGGAGTTGGGGATAACATCTGGCTCCTACTTGGGGACATGTACTGTTCATAGAGTGCATGAGAACTGCAACATCTCCTCGTGGACCTATGCCTACACTGAAACATGCCACTGTAAAATATAGGGTGGTTCTATCACCCTTCTTCCATATACATCAAAACCAAAAATGAAAGCTAATTCTAAAAAAAAAAAAATTAACATTTTTTTCAAAAATTTCTAAACTAAACATGAAATCAATATGTAAGTAGAGAAAACTAAAATATTAAATGCAGCTAAACTACCATGAACAATCAAGATGAAAATGAAGGAAATCAAATGACCTACCTACTTACCTTGGGCCTGGGCACTGAAGACGTCACGTGCTCTGAATGTAGGGTCGAAGAAGAGACCCATCCATTGGTAAGGGCATCTTTCTCCCGTCCAAAGCTGTCAAATAATACTTATCTTTTTCAGACTTCTTATTGACGATGTAAGGGACACGCTATAAGATGTCATCCTTCTTGTATTTATGCTTGCCCTTATTCTTGTCGCACATGAATGCAATGATTCCCTCACTGTAGTTGATGTAAGGTATAATCTTAATGTAAGGATAGGAAGGAGGTCCTATGTTGACTGCATTTTTTATGGCTTCTTCAAATTCTTTGTCTTTATTATCTTCTTTCTTTAATATCTGGATGGACCCTGGCTCTTTCCCTTGGAACTGTGAAAGATTTTATTTGTATTCATCTCTCCTTGGGAGTAGCATGTCTATGGATTCCTCTTGCATGAAAGGTAAATTATGTGGATCATACTCAATGGTGTTTGAAACCTCATCAAACTCATATTCACTTGTAAAATCAGGTTCGTTGGGATCCGTCACATGATTTTCGGCTCACTCTCGACTATATAACACCTCAAAGGTGTCACCCCCATGGGAATGTACGCATGGGTGATATACATGTTGAGAAAACCCCCAAGAGAAACAAACCAGCCCCTCAACAAGAGCATTCCCCAATTGCCTGGGACATGAATTACTACTATGTTCACAAGGAGGTTGATATGCAGAAAATCAATCAAGAATACCTCAACGTTCTCACATAGTCCATAAAACTTGACCCTCTTAGAGTCAATGCCACAAATGTTTCCATAAGTTCAGGTCATCTTCAAGCCAATTTGTTCCATTACTTTCAAAGACATTACATTTGTTGAGGCCCTAGAATCCAACATACAATTGTTTAGGTGGAGGCCATTCATTCCCAAGGAGAGATAGAAAGGAGGGTTGTTGTCCCTTTTCCAATCGAGATACATGGTGTTAAAAATGATTGGAGGGTCCTCCTTCTCGGTCAGTACCTGTAATAACTTCAAGACTTCCCTCCTTACAGAATGGATTTTGCACATTTTTGTCACGGGGACTGTCATATTCATCTTCCCAAACATGGTTGCAATGTCTATGTTCAACTCAATCTCATCTTCGATTGGAGTTGGTTTTGGAAGAAAATCATGTACCGGAGGTGGAAGTGGTGGGACCACCTTCTCTATAGATGGAGGAGGAGTGGTAGTTCGTGATGGAGGGGATAAAGATTTGTTTCTTCTAGTTGAAGACAAACATTCCCTCTTCCTTAGTTCCTTCTTCTGATAGTTTGTCAACTGATTTAAAACCCTGAGTCTTCCCTATCTTTCCCCCCTATATTCTGGCTTTGTCAATTTGTTCCTATGTGACCTATTTCTGTTCGAAGTTATAGATCATATCCATGGATTTCATGCTATTGGGAGAATCTTTGTATTTTCGGGAGCACTCATTCTCTCAGTGAGGTTCTTGGCATGAACAACACCATGGTGTATGCTCTGTGTTAATCATTCCTACTGGGTTCAAAGTGTCATGGGCCTTTGCCTCTTGTTGAGGCATTGGTTTCCAACCCGTGGCATCTCTCTTTTGTCTAGAAAAATGAGGTTTCGGGGAATATTGATTTCTTTCCACGCTGGTTAATGTGCCCATTATCTGATTCTGAGCGTAGATGAATTGAGTACTCATCTAATCTATCTTCTAAGTCAAAAGGGAAATTGGATCATGAGCACTTCTGCTGGAAACCATAGTATTTTCTTCTGCCTTGACACGAGGATACTAAAAAGGATCAACCTTCGAGTCAAGGAGATTTTCTTCAATCTTTGCACTATACACATTGTCTTGTACCAAGGTGGTGGGATTATTGTCCTTTAGAATGAAACAAAACTGTCTATCGAATGCAATCATATATATGGGACAAAAAACTGCAGTTGTGGGGTGCAAATATGTTGGGATTTGACTGTACAATCTATCAAACATATTGTCAAATTCACTCACTCTCTCATTCTCCTTATTTTTTATCTGATTGAACTGAGCTACAGGCATCTCATAGTATTTCTTAGTTGTCCATATGTTCTTGAATAGATTTGAAAATTCCTCGTAAGATTCTATGTGATTGTCAGGTAATCCTCTGAACCATCTCTAAGCATCTTCGGTAAATGACGAGGCTAGTAGCTTCATTGCTACATATTCATGTTCCACTTTTTCATTTTCCATGTCTCTAACTATGGCATAGAGATGATTTTCCGTAGTGATAACATTATTTCCTGGAAACTTAGGTAACCATTTGTTGATACTGAGAGGGGGGTGAATCAGTATCAAGTACAATTTAAAACCTTTTTCAACTTATACTTAAACCATTCAATTATATCCAATGAGAAATGAACAATAGTATAAGAGTTACAACAATACACCATGCACAATATATGAGAAATAATCAATAGTTATTGTTCAAGGGAAGTAATGACTTCCAAAGGTAGCTACAACTTCCAAATGTAAA
>ML781345.1:327076-372058 GCA_009831015.1 Picea engelmannii | reverse complement strand
GAAACAACATGATGTATACTATCCATTCATGGGTGTTGTATATTCATGTGCATTGTCCTTCATGTCCAAATACCTTTATCAATCTTGCAGTCCAAAACCCATGACTAGGGTTGACATCAATGACAACAACCAATCTTCCAACACCATTTATGAGACTCTTTTGGCATGGTATTGGGATATCCGAGGATGGTGTCCATGTTCATAGGATTGTAGAAATTTTTTACCCAAGGGTGAGCCATTGGAGAAAGGGGAAGGGTACCTTGGAAAAGGGTTTTCACAACGAAAGACTTAAGAGGAGGCCTTCTTCGGTATACCTTAGAAGTTTTTAATCTCCCTGGGGGGGAATTCTTAATGGAGGACAGATTTTGGGAATGTGGAGTCGCCAAATGAGCTTCAAGAAAATCTTATAAAAGGTGGAAGGGGAATTTCCTTCAAGCAGAGTCGCCATGAAAACTATGGTTAAAGGATTTGGTATGATATATTTCCAAAGTGTCGTTAGGGTTCGGAAAAGGATTCAAAATCCTCCCCGATTACGACGCCAAAATGGTATCGCACAAGTTTTAGGTTGGGAAAATCCTGACCCAAACCAAAATATGGTGATAAGTAAGATAAAGCCTACCCACTTTCACCTTAGATAGATATTCCAGTCACTTTAGTGATGATGAAAATCACAACAAGGGGGGAATCCCGGGTGACCCTAGGGGGAAATGAGATGAAAAGTGGGATGATGAAATGAAATCCCCTATAAGTCAAGTTAATAGATGGAATAAAGCTTGAGGGTGAGTCTCGGGAGAGGTTTAAGGTTTCCAATTTCTTGGGTACCTGCTGAGAGTGTTTGTACCTTCTCGAGACACAAGGAAAAGCAATTGTACGAAGTATATGTTAGGTGGAAAAGGAAGTTAAGCTTGTTGTCCTTAATTTCAGAAATCAATAAAAATATATTTTATCAATTAAATCACATAACTAACATAGAATTAACCACCTACAACATCAAATTTTAGTTGAGTTATGAAGCATAAAACATGTAGACAACTACTCAACACTTTAGCACAACTTTAGTGGTATTTAGATGGTTGTAATGGTAATTTTCAGAGTATATTTATGAAATCCAAGTGGTTGTAGCAGTGATTTTCTACAACAGAAACTTTTAACCATGAAAAAGAGCAAGTAATACAACCAAACGTTCACCAATTAGCAGTAGAATAATAACAATGGCTTACTAGCAAATTTCCACGATCAAATTGCAAGTTAAAATCAAGAAAATTAGATGGTTTTCTGCATCCCTAATTGATGTATATTTTAAGTTTTTCTATCTCCAAGAATATAAATATAACTAATACGCCCTAAATGGATTATCAACGTCAAGGCATCCACAAAATATTCCAACTTGAACAAGATTGATATCTCACCAAAACACGTTTACCAAGGAAAACAATTTATCTCTCCAATGCAAACAATTAGATTATTGCATTTTAAAATATTGGTGACTGGATTATTTAATTAACAAGTTAGACCAACAAAATCCCTAGTGGTTTAAATCCTCTTACTCCCTAGGGCATGCCAATCAAACTAGGGAGAAACTAGGAGGGTGTACACACTCGTACTTATTCTAGAAACCCTTTGCAAAAAAATGACTTATAAACTTAGAAAATGAGATGAAGCTTAATGGAAGATGTATGAAACATACTCCTCCTAGGGTTTCAACCAAAAATAACCAATAACAAGAAAGAAATAACTAACAAATGCAGATTTTCCTTACCAATACCAAGAGCAAGAGAGATCAAACCCTAGTTCACCAAGCAATTACCATCCAAGAGAAAGTAAAGAAGCCTCCAAGAGGTTCACACCACTTAGCCTCATCCATGCATCAATATATACACTAAAAATCATTTTCAAGAGAGACAAATACCAAAAATTCTCAAGTATAGCGAAAATTGCAGTGATTGGTCTTCTCACAATGGGAGAGCTATGATGAAAAATGAAATATAGTTGATCTCTATTTATACAAATCCTATAAACATAGTTTGTCCACAAAACTCCGGGTAAAAAAAAAGACAAGGGGTCAACAACCCTTATCTTTCCCCTTTCCAAAAATAATATTATTTAATTCATACTTTGCACATAAAAGAAACCCTTAAAACATGATGTCACCCTCTTTTTGGCCAACATTTGGCATTTTTGGTCTATTCATTGAGTATGAGAAGGAAAGGCTAGGCCTCCAAAGGCCAATATTCCTCAACCAATAAATTTCTTCCTTGATCCATGGGCTTCTTCCTTCAAAACATGCCAAGTGTCCATCACCACCACCAAAACCTAGCCCTAGATGACGTCAAGCCCCCAAAAGGTGACGTTTTTCCCCATTCAAGCAAGTCATTTGGCATGTAGGGGATGGGAAAGATCCTACAAGGTGTCCTATAGGCCCCCAAAGGAATTTCATCATCATCCTAACTGTGGGCCCTTGGCATCCAACCTGTGGGCTTATATCCCCATGGAAGCCCAAGCTAGTCTTGTTCTCTCAAAATTGTCCACCAGCTAGGTCCTACGAAGACAAATGGATATGCTCTCCAAGGATCTCTAGTAAAATGCATCATGATGAGTAAATCAAATCAATAAAATAGCCATATAACCATGTACATCCAAACCTCATCAAAATAAACCAATACTCAAAGACCCTATGTAATTTGCCAAGTTTAGGTATGGGAGTGTTGACAAAACAACCTATTGGGTTAATCATACCTCTAGTTTAGGGGTGATTCCCGAGGGTACCTTCTTCTGAGTCATGTGAATGAGGTGTCATGGATGGGAAAAAAAACTTTGGGCATGGGGTTCATGACATACAAGGGGTTGTAATGTATCATCTATGGGTTCCTTTGTAGAGGGTGTGTTGCACCTTCATTTTCAATGCAACCTTTCTCCAAGCCCATTTATTTCCTTTTATTATTTCAAGATTTTTCCAGGTTGAAGCCAAGGTGGGGATTATACATAAGGATGAAAAAGTATGCCCACCTTGACTATACCCTGGTCACATTATGCTCCCCCAAGTTGAAAACATGTGTGGGCCTTCTACCTAAGCATTAAAAACAATGCCCACACATGCTCCACCTTGGCATTTTGTATTAGTTATTTTTTACAGGTCCCATCAGTTTCTTATGAGAGACATTTCATTTCCTTGGGATACCTGGGCGAGCATCTAAAAGGTTAGTGATTGGATTTTATCTTTTTCTAGCTACAAGCCTCTGGGCCTTCAACCCCTTCTTCGCATGAAATGAGGGACAATCCCTGTTTGGGTCAGTACACTTGAAAATCCCAAAAGACAAGGAGATGAGGGGATCAAGTGTGGAAAGTGAAAAGTATGGTATGGAATGGCATGACGACTCATTCAGAGGACCTCCTAGTAGCAAACCTATCCATAAGGGTGACCCACTTGCTAGGGCGTAATGTTAACCACCAAAGTAAAACAAGGCAAAGAGCATAATGTCCAAGCAAATGTTACGCAATAAAAAGTAGTAATAGATGAAACAAACTCAAATTCCTCAAAATTGAAATGAAACTCACCATAATACATGTCTTTTACCTCATGGATAAAGAACCAATGTCTTCTGGAAGCCAACTAATGTGGTGGATACCGTTGTGATGAACTTGGAGGTGTGGTGATGAGGTGGTTCTCTTTGTGTACAAGTGGACACTGCTTCCTAGGTTATTTCTCGGTACTCCATGTCTACAATATGAGGGCATTGAGACATCATATCCTTAGTTTTCCCTAGGAGTTGGGGATAACACTCCACACCCCCCCCCCCAATACCTACAATATATGGATTATATTTTTCATAATTTTAAAATCCCCTTTATGAATGAACATGATATGATATTGGTCAACAAGGTGAATCCCTACTAATGTTGGGATTTTAATGCCCCTGTTTATTTATTTTTGAGTTATTTTTATAATTTGCGAGCTTATAAGATTTTTTTCTTGTCTAAGTATTAGGGATAGAAATTAAAATAGGCTACTAAAAATTCCATGAAAAAAATGGATATCTACGATATCTAGTAAAAATAGGGTTTTTTTTAATTGAATAGATGTATTGGGAGGGGGGTTCAACAAAAGGATTTTGGGAGGTACTTTTCAATATCTAGTGAAATTATGGTTATTCTTTAATATCCCACAAATGAACATGTTGTTTCATTGGTTCATTGAGTGAAGCCCCCATGATATCCTCCAAGTCATAGGTTATTTATCACAATTTGGACTATATGCAAGTGCACCTAGATGAATTTAGAAAAATAGATATACCCCAAGTCACATGTTATTTATTGTAGTTAGTGACCTTTTTATATTGAGGAGATGGATGGATTTTATGACTATGATTCATTGATTTTTTGAACTGGGGATTGATGAGTGAATGGTGTCCAAAGAGAATATTGAAACTCTCAAGATCCTTTCGATGGCATGGGAAGCAATGCCATATTTTACACATAAGAGTATTTCATTAGCATTAAGTGAAATCTAGTGTTGGATCCTTCCTCATCTTAGAAATCTATAAATCTAGGGATTAAAAAGTCTAGTTCATCTCTTGAATTATAAGGGGTGGGGTTAAGGAACGAGGAAATTTTGTTTTCCATATTAGGATAAATATAAGGACTCTCAATTGGTGGAGCCTAGATCCTAGATATTTCATTCAAGTTAGTCCACTAAGGACCGATAACAAGTCATTGAGAACATTTGAAATCAAACTATAGGGAAACATAAATTTTGGAAGGTCCCACCCTCTCTAATGTCAGAGGACGTTAGAAATTGTGCCATGGCACTATCTCTAGTTTTTGTATATCCGTACATCAGTATTTGGGTGGGGTGGATCAAACTGGAACTCACTAAATATAAGGTGACATTAATTCCACACCATCCACCTTCAATATTCCCTCCTCTATGGATCAAGTAAAGGATTTTGGCATTTCCTTATATGTAGATGAATCACCTCCTTTGATCTATATCATATTTGGTTCTTGAATTTCTCAACCTTCTAGAAATCCTCGATCTTTAGACCTCGTAATTGAATATTTTCCTAGAGTGATATTCCATGTGGTGAGTGAGTGAGGTGATGTAGAGAAGTCTTTTGGGGAAAATAATGAGCAAAGGAAGAAGGGTATTTCCAGTCACAAGAGACCCAAGAAATGTGTCAAACTAAAGGTCAAGAAAGTGAAAATGGTACTACGCGAAGACATTTTAATGTCCCGAATCTTGTATTTTCAAAATTAGGAATTTGTTTGTAGGTTTTATGCTTGTGCAACAATTGAATGGGATCTCTTATCATGGATGCGTGAGAAGTGGATATCCATTTTAGGATACACCCTAAAGTTTTATATTCTTCTTAGAGGTTGGCTTGCATTCCTATTTAAAAAATTGAAGATGTGTTTTTTATTGGATAAGGGAAATGGCTTCAGATAAATCTCATCCTATCTTTGAAGCCATGGTCCTCAAGGTTTTATCCCAAAAGGGAAATATCTACAATCCAACCACTATAGGTTAAAATATCCTAGCTCTGTTGTTGGAGTTGTGGAACACTCAAACTCTCAAGGCAATCAATAGATTCATATGTTATAATGAGATATCATATCAAAGGAATTTGAAATTGGTGGCTCTTATTTGTGTTGAGATTGACTTTCTAGAAGGGATTTTGGACAACATCGCAATAGAAGTGGGAAAATAAAATTAAGTTAGATTATCGACTATGTTAATATTCCCTTTATATTTTCATTTTTCCATACTTATGGTTATTTGAAGTTTGATTTTCCACTGGGAAGTATATCTGAGAAGGGGTTTCATACCCACATTAGGTAAGATGTCTCTTTTCCTCCCAAAACTTTTGATCTGTCTATGACCTAGAGAAAATCAACAAACCCCAATGTGGTTTAGAAGCCAAAACAAAGTTCCCTTATGTCTAATTAAATGAAAACCTAGCTATATCCATCAATGTTTCTTAAATAAAATCTCTCAAAATAAATTCCTTATCAGATAATCAAATGGAGCCACTCACCATTTCTATTAGTATGATAAGGGCTCTAAAGAATGGATTCTAGGTGCATAAGATGTAGAGGGAGGTTAGACTATTGATCCTTTGGATAAGTATGTTCTATCCTCTCCAAATAACCCTATTTCTAATTTTTAGATTGATAATATTTTATCTTCATTATGAAATGAGTTTGTTCTAGGTATTTTGAAGGTCCCTACTACTCACAAGTCAAACCCTTCTCCAAACCCTTTCATAATCCTTCAATCCCCTCCATTATGTCCCCTCCCCCTTTACCCTCTAACTGAAACAAAGGACTCTTGGAAGCTACTTCAAACTCTCTCCTTGAAGTCTCAAGGATGCCTAGAGGCAACAATCCTCCAAAAAATTATATCAGTTAAGATCCTGCAAATCGCTCAAGGTAGAAGGGGGTTGATCCGCAAAGATCTTTTAATGACTGTGGTTGAGTTTTTAACTGCATGTGTTAATTAACCATATATGAAGATGAAGGAAAGAGGATGAATTTAATAAAGAAACATAGAAGCCATAAAAATAGTATACAGATCTGAACTGAAGCAATAAGAACAACAAACCATAACAAGAGAAGTGATAATGGAGTTCGACACAAAATTGCTTATGTCTCCGAGCCTTTGTCTTAGTGGGGGAGGCTTCTTTATTTTTGTTCAAAAGCTCAAAACGTGCATCGCAGCAATGCCATTTGGCTACAAGACCGATCTGGTCATGTTCTTTCATATCTCTAGAACCCAGCTGAAGAAACGACACGCAAAACGAATGACCAGAGCTCCCAGAAATGGCCCGCAAGTGTCTTCTCCTCAACAGCTTCCCTGCATAAAAAATGGCTTTGGCTTGGCTTCCCTTCAACATAACTCTTCTCTAACTGTCTTCCATGGCCTCAAACAGGCCTGGTTTTTATAGATCTAAAGTTGGTTATCCATCCCCAAATTCCTCCCAAAATCTGGCCTAAAAAAGAGCCCAATATCTCCCAAAAATGTGCAAAATTCATTCAATCTACTTAAAAAATCGTTAAAAAATCACTAATATATGGTGAAAAAACCACATTTGTGCAAATAGAGGGCTAAGCCCCCTAACTGGGTGTGCGCCCCTGGTCTTATGGCCCTCTGCATGGGATCAAGGCTCAAAATAGGGTGCCTTAAGTGGGCTAATCCCCTTCTGATACGTGCTCCCCTGGTTTTATCGGATATCCCCAAGATCCTTGGGCTAGGGCTTATCCCCTTGTGCACCCATACACCTTTACAATACACTATAATAAAATTAAAGTGGGTTATATTTAATAAGCACCATCAAGGGCCCATTGGTAAAAAGGACTTTGGCCAAGTCTTGGGCGCCTACTAAGAGGTCATGGGTTCAAATTCCATGAGCTCCATAACATTTTTCCATATGAACCCATTGACCAATCCCATGGTACCACATGGCAACCCATGACTGGGCCACATGGCATCAAACAATTTGTCAATAAAGTGCCACCTGTCAACTGCTAGGTGGATCCTTGTCACTGCCCAGTCACCTTCTGTTGGACTGCCACTTGTCACCACTTGTCTCTGCCATGTCAGCAGTGCTAATGTCATGATGATGTCATCATTTGACTGGACCTGTTGACTTTTTGCCTATTTGGGAAAATGGTTAGAGTACGATAACTCTCGCATACAATGTCCATTTGAGAAAGTAAATATATGGCTGGAATCGAGAGAACGAGATGGACGCAATGACGTTGGTTTCGTCGAATTCTAAGCACTTTCATTTTTTAGCCTTTTTGAGCCCTGTTAGGCTCCTGGATCCGATTATGGATCACACCTCCCCACTAAAGGACCTTTTGGTCCCCAAAAGGTTACTAACCAGTCAACAAGCTCGGGATAGGCCACCCGGCTTGTCCTCTGTCTCTGAACTCTTCCCTGTGCACCTGTCTCATCAAGATCAACTGTAACACAATCATGACAACTGACAGCATATTGTTAGCCATTTGAACCCTATTACATCTTACTGAAGCCACTATCATCCATATTGACAACATTACTAATGACAGCATCAAAAAGATGACTGCAAATGAGCCGATATACTTGTAATATTTGCACGACATGAGCTTATCTTGAAGCAACTTATGATTGATTTTCCATTCAATAATCATTTCTTGTTCTTGCTTAAGATCGATTACTTCATTTGAAACAATTATTGGTTTGTTTCTTGCTTGCACTGCCTTCTTTAATTGTTCCATTGTTTGAAGTGTTTTATTTGCCTTAAAATGATGAGCATGAGCCACATAATCTTGACCTGCTTTGGTTAATTGATATTGATTCTTTGTCGTATAGAAGATTGCCTTACGATCATATAAGTATGGACTACCTAAGACCATTCCACATTCTCTTAACGACACTACATCACATGTCACTTCGTCCACATACTTAGATGAAATTGAAAATTTGATTGTGCACTACTTTGTTATGTGCATTTGATGATGATTGCTTATCCATTTAAGTGTGTAAGGCTTATGATGTGCTTTTGTTTTTAACCCCAATTTCTTAACCAATTCTTCTGAGATTAGATTAGATTGATATCCACTGTCGATTAATGTGTCTATCTTATTGTGTCACATGATGGTCCTTATATGAAACAAGTTACTTCTACAATCAATTCCTTCACCAATTTTACCTGTCATACCAACCAATGAGATCTTTGATTCATCACCTGAATCCAATCCCAAGTCTATGGATCTTGTTGTCACTGCCACTATTTGCATTCCCTTCTTTTCCTTGAACCACTTTGGCCTCTTCTCGGGATGCAATTTCCAACATCTTTCCTCATCATGTCCCTCTTTCTTGCAATGCTTGCAAGAGGGCTTCCCTTCCTTCCTCGTCACTGCATTTGAATTCTTTCCATGCCATTTCCTCTTGTCCTCTTTCCTTGAAGACGATGATTCCCCTGACACACCTACTTTTCCTGCTTCAATATATATAGCTTGAATAGAAACCTCATCAAGGTTAGTGGGTCCAAACATGAATACAGTGTTTCTAATATGTGCAGGTAAACCTCCTATATACTTCATAAGGGTTTCCTGTGTATGTAATTGGATATCTAACATTGATGCCATTTTACGAAAGCTATCTGTATACTCTTGCACTGTTTGTACTTTTCTTAGTTTTAAAGATTGTCATTCAATTAATTCTTTTTCTTTATAACCCAAAGGATAAAATTGTTTCCTAAGTGCATAAATGAAGCTTTTCCATGATGGAAATATAGTACACACTTGTTGCGTTCCGTTTTGCAACTTTCTTTGCCACCAAATGAGAGTAGTATCTTCAAGTCTCAAAGATGCCAACTTGATTTGTGTGGCCTCATCCTTGATCTGTTGCACACTGCAGTAAACCTCCATCTGCCTGACCCAATCGTGAAGTTTCTCTGCATTTACTTCACCATCATATATGGGTAACTCAAATTTAACATCAAGTTTTAACAATGGCATTTCATTCTTATGCTTATGAACATGTTTCTTTGCATTAGATTTAGAACTTGAACTTGAAGAAGAAGGAGAAGAAGGAGGTGATGATGGAGGTGAAGGAGGAATCTGAGGAGGATCCTCTTCCTCTTCACTTTTTCCCTTTGAAGATTCACCCAAAACTGGTCTTTTCTGTTCCAAGTAATCCTCGTAAAAAACTTTCACCATCTCTGACATAGCAAGGAAAGTTTTCCGGAACTCTTTCTCATCCTGAGAAAGCCCTTCTTCTGATGCCAACTTCTTGCTGTGAGAAGCTCTCTTTCTCAATCCAATTAATGGATTCTTTGCAACAAGATCACCTTCACCACGTTGTAGCTTTTTCCTGTTTAACATGCAAAACTCAAATCCAAATGTCAGCTAGCTCTGATGCCACTATTTTCATTCCCTTCTTTTCCTTGAACCACTTTGGCCTCTTCTCGGGATGCAATTGCCAACATTTGTCCTCATCATGTCCCTCTTTCTTGCAATGCTTGCAAGAGGGCTTCCCTTCCTTCCTTGTCACTGCATTTGAATTCTTGCCATGCCATTTCCTCTTGTCCTCTTTCCTTGAAGACGATGATTCCCCTGACACACCTACTTTTCCTGCTTCAATATATATAGCTTGAATAGAAACCTCATCAAGGTTAGTGGGTCCAAACATTAATACAGTGTTTCTAATATGTGCAGGTAAACCTCCTATATACTTCATAAGGGTTTCCTGTGTATGTAATGGGATATCTAACATTGATGCCATTTTACGAAAGCTATCTGTATACTCTTGCACTGTTTGTCCTTTTCTTAGTTTTAAAGATTATCATTCAATTAATTCTTTTTCTTTATAACCCAAAGGATAAAATTGTTTCCTAAGTGCAGAAATGAAGCTTTTCCATGATGGAAATATAGTACACACTTGTTGTGTTCCGTTTTGAAACTTGCTTTGCCACCAGATGAGAGTTGTATCTGCAAGTCTCAAAGATGCCAACTTGATTTGTGTGGCCTCATCCTTGATTTGTTGCACACTGCAGTAAACCTCCATCTGCCTGACCCAATTGTCAAGTTTCTCTGCATTTACTTCACCATCATATATGGGTAACTCAAATTTAACATCAAGTTTTAACAATGGCATTTCATTCTTATGCTTATGAACATGTTTCTTTGCATTAGATTTAGAACTTGAACTTGAAGAAGAAGGAGAAGAAGGAGGTGATGATGGAGGTGAAGGAGGAATCTGAGGAGGATCCTCTTCCTCTTCACTTTTTCCCTTTGAAGATTCACCCAAAACTGGTCTTTTCTCTTCCAAGTAATCCTCGTACAAAACATTCACCATCTCCGAAATAGCAAGGAAAGTTTTCCGGAACTCTTTCTCATCCTAAGAAATCCCTTCTTCTGATGCCAACTTCTTGTTGTGAGAAGATCTCTTTCTCAATCCAATTAATGGATTCTTTGCAACAAGATCACCTTCACCACGCTGTAGCTTTTTCCTGTTTAACATGCAAAACTCAAATCCAAACGTCAACTAGCTCTGATACCACTTGATCCGGAAAGATCTTTTAATGACTGTGGTTGAGTTATTAATTGCATGTGTTAATTAACCATTTATGAAGTTGAATGAAAGAGGAAGGATTTAATGAAGAAGCATAGCAGCCATAAAAACAGTGTACATATCTGAACTGAAGCAATAAGAACAACAAACCATAACAAGATAAGTGATAATGGAGTTCGACACAAAATTGCCTACATCTCCGGGCCTTTGTCTCAGTGGGGGAGGCTTCTTTATTTCTGTTCAAAAGCTCAAAAAGTACATCGTAGTAGTGCCATTAGGCTACAAGACTGATCTGTTCATGTTCTTCCAGATCTCTAGAACCCAATAGAAGAAACGACACGCAAAACAGATGACCGTAGCTCCCAGAAATGGCCCGCAAGTGTCTGCTCCTCAACAACTTCCCTGCATAAAAAATGGCTTTGGCTTGGCTTCCCTTCAGCATAACTCTGCTTTGACTATCCTCCATGGCTCAAACAGGTATGGTTTTTATAGATCTAAAGTTGGTTATCCATCCCCAACTTCCTCCCAAAATCTGGCCTCAAAAAGAGCCCAATATCTCCCAAAAATGGGCAAAATCCATTAAATCTGCTTAAAAAATCATTAAAAAATCACTAATATATGGTGAAAAACCCACATTTGTGCAAATATAGGGCTAAGCCCCCTAACTGGGCACGTTCCCCTGGTCTTATGGCACTCTGCATGGGATTAGGGCTCAAAATAGGGTGCCTTAAGTGGGCTAAGCCCCTTCTCATATGCGCCCCCCTGGTTTTACGGGATATCGCCAAGATCCTTGGGTTGGGGCTTATCCCCTTGTGCGCCCATACACCTTTACAATACACTATAATAAAATTAAAGTGGGTTATATTTAAATAGCACCATCAAGGGCCCATTGGTAAAAAGGACTTTGGCCAAGTCTTGGGCACCTACCAAGAGGTCATGGGTTCAAATACCATGACCTCCATAACATTTTTCCATATGAACCCATTGACCAATCCCATGGTGCCACATGGCAGCCCATGACTGGGCCACATGGCATCAAACAATTTGTCAATAAAGTGTCACCTGTCAATTGCTGGGTGGATCCTTGTCACTGATCAGTCACCTTCTACTGGACTGCCACTTGTCGCCACTTGTCTCTGCAATGTCATCATTGCTAATGTCATGCTAATGTCATCATTTGACTGGACATGTTGACTTTTTGCTTGTTTGGGAAAACGGTCTGAGTACGATAACTCTTGCATACAATGTTCGTTTGAGAAAGTAAATATATGGCTGGAATCGGGAGAACGAGACAGATGCAATGGCATTAGTTTCGTCGAATTCTGAGCACTTTCATTTTTGAGCCTTTTTTAGCCCTGTCAGGCTCCTGGATCTGATTCTGGATCAGGGGCATAGAAAGAGTTATAGGATTCAATTCTATTGAATCACTAAGTACTGCTACCCCGAGAAGGAAATACTTTTTATCTATAGCTCCATAAAAAGAGAAAAGAGATGTCCTCAAAGGTAACAAGAATATTATTTCAAAATCCCTTTGAGTGGGGTCATCTCCTCATAGATATTGTTGTTTACTTAATAAATAGAGGACCTTCAAGCTCTTTGGATGGTGGAATTCTAGAGGAGGCATGGACAAGTAAAAAGGTAAACTATTCTTTTTTGAAGACTTTCAGTTGTGAAGCATTTGTCCATATTGATAAAGAAAATAGAACAAATCTTGAGGCAAAATCCAAGAAGTGTACCTTTATTGGATACAGTGTTAATGATTTTGGTTATCGCTTATGGGATTATGAAAATCACAAAATCTTTAGGAGTAGAGATTTCATATTCAATGAGAAGATCATGTACAAAGATCAGTTGCAGGGAAAGATACAAGAAAAAGAAAAACCAGAATACACAGTGTTGGCTGAGATTATTGAAAAATAAACTCCAAAGGTACCAGAAAATCAAAATGTACATCGACATGAGAAACATGTACCTCAAACTCCTGCAAGTGTTGTTAGAAGATCTACCAGGTTCAGTAGACCCCCTGAATGATACTCTCCTTCATTGTATTATTTATTGTTGACATATTCTGGTGAACCAGAATGTTATGAATAGGAAACGCAAGTAGACACTAAAAAGAAGTGGGAGCAAGGAATGAAAGAGAAAATGGATTCCCTGGTAAATAACCAGACTTGAGTTTTGGTTCAGTTTCCTGTAGAAAAAAGAACATGGAGGCAAAAAGCGGTACAAGGCTAGAGTTGTTGTAAAGGGATTTGCACAAAAGAAAGGTATAGATTTTGATGAAATATTTTCTCTTGTTTTTAAAATGACTTCAATTAGGACTATTTTAAGTCTTGTGGCAGTAAAAGATTTTCATCTTGAACAGTTAGATGTTAAAACAACTTTTCTCCATGGGGATTTGGAGGAAGAGATTTATATGCAACAACATAGGGGTATGAGGTCAAGGGAAGGGGAATTTGGTATGCAGGTTGAAGAAGATCTTCTATGGCCTAAAGGAAGCTCCAAGGAAGTGGTATTTGAAGTTTGATAGGTTTATGACAAAACAAGGTTATAGTAGATGTCATTCTGATCACTTTGTTTATTTTAAAAGGCTAGAAAATTGAAGCTATATTATCTTGCTATTGTATGTAGATGACATGCTTGTTGTAGGGTCTAATATGCAGGGTATAAATGTACTCGAGAAGAAATTAGATAATTCATTTGTGATGAAGGATTTGGATGCTGCAAAGAAAATACTTGGTATGGGAATAACAAGAGACAGAAAAAATCACAAATTGACATTGTCTCAGGGTGAGTACATAGAGAAGGTGTTGGAGAGGTTTATAATGCAAAATGCAAAACCAGTTAGTACACCTTTGGCCAACCATTTCAAATTAACTAAGGAAATGTGTCCTAAGACATGGGAGGAGATAGAATACATGTACATGGTCCCTTATTCAATATCAGTTGGGAGTTTGATGAATGTGATGGTTTGCACAAGACCAAATATTGCACATACAGTGGGAGTTGTGAGTAGGTATATGAACAATCCAGGTAAAGAACATTGGGAGGTAGTAAAATGGATTCTCGGGTATTTGAGAGGTACTGCTACTCATGCGTTATGTTTTGGAGGTTCAAACATTGTTCTACAGGGATATGTTGATTCAGATATGGTAGGTGATAAAGATATTAGGAGGAGCACCATAGGGTATGTTTTTACTATAGGTCGAACAATAGTAAGATGGATTTTGAAACTGCAAAAGGTTGTTGCACTTTCAACAACAGAAGCAGAGTATGTTGGTGCTACAAAGGCTGGTAAATAAATGATTTGGTTATAGAGGTTTATGGAGGAATTAGGAAAGAATAAAGATAATAGTAGGTTGTAATGTGATAGTGAGAATTCCATTCATCTTGCAAATAACTCAGCCTTCCATTCGAATACTAAGCATATACAACTCAGGTACCATTTCATACGATTTGTCTTGGAAGATGGACATTTTAAGTTGAAAAAGACACACACTAGCCAAAATCTTGCTCACATGTTAACAAAGGGAGTAACCAGGGAGAAACCGAGTTCCTGCTCAGTTTCAGTTGGTCTTCAAGCATGAATATGCAGATGATAAATTTTACAGGTCCAAGAAGGATCATAGTCTAGCATATACAAAAATGGTGGAGTTGTTGATATCAGTCTCCAAGTGGGAGATTATTGGTTGTGGAGCATGAGAAGAATGTACAATCCTCCACGCGGGGGAGTGTAGGGGGAGTTACCCCCCCCCGGTGGGGTTCGGGGGAAAACGTGCCCCCGAAGGAAAAATTGCCTTGTAAATGTATATTGTAATTTCATATTAAATCTGGACTGTTCATTATAAGGTCGCAGATCTGACGGTAGAAGTTATGTTAGGGTTTTTTTCCCCTAGAAGGAAACCCTCTTTTATTAGGGAAATGTATTGTGGCTACGTGTTATGGTGAATATTGTATTCTAAGAGAGGAGACTGTGAGAGAAAGAAGAGGAAGTTACAACAGGTGTGTTGTAGTTTGTATCCCTTCATTTGTTGGATAATAATAAAGGAAGGACTTGGAAATTTCTCTAGTGGACATAGCCCACACTGGGTCAACCATGTATATCTATGTCTCTATTGTATTGTGTATCTTCTTTGTTTTACTTTCACATTTGTTTTATTTTATTGCTCCACGATCTTGTTTTTTTCTAACACTTGGAACTATTTTGTTTAGTTGTAGAGCTTAGATATTAGGGTCATGCATAAAGACATATTTATAGTAATTAGAACTATGGAAAATAAATTTAGTGATTGATATGTATGGACCATATACAAATAAGTAGTAATTATGGGAAAATTTATTTCAACTACATTTTCTTGGGTGCACCCACAATCTTCTTGCGGGTGATTATAATTTTGTTATTGGGAACAAAGAGATCTAGGGGAAGGTTAGTAGGATGGATACCCTAACAACTTTCCTTTTGAGGAAATTAAATGAAACACATCTATGTGGCCCTAAACTAGTTGAAATGGTCCCAACATGGAGGAACATGAGTCCAAGGGTTGTAGGTGTAGAAAAAATAATGGATAGATTCATTGTTTAAAAGGATATTTGTTAAATGGAGGAGATGCTTAGAATGTGGGTTAGATATGGAGGCCCATCAAATCATTCCCTAATCATATTTCAATGAGCTAAATATGATAGAAAATATCTATGTCCATTCAAGTTCAGCCCCCATTGGTTACAAGATGAGGGATTTTATAACATAGTGAAGGAACAACGGAGACATATCAACCTTATTCTAGAGGACTCTATTATGCTACAATTCAGCTCCAATCTTCAAAGGGTGAAGTGATCTACCTTATCGTGCACCAAAAAAAATATAAGGATTCCCAAAATGGCTTACTTGAGGTGGAAAAGAATTAATAGATTCATTTCAAAGAGATAGCGTCCTTGGCCTAGATAGATGGACCATAGAGTTCTATAAGAGATTTTGTGAAATGCTAGAAAATGGCACTATGGTTGTCATGGAAGAATCTAGGAATTTAGGGAAAGTTCTAGGAACTTTGAATTGGACTTTCTTAGCTCTAATCCAAAATAAATATGGACCTGCCTCCTTTCAATATCTCAAGCCAATATCCTTTTGTAATTCTATATAAAAAAATGTTGCAGAAATAATCTCTAGAAGTCTTAAATCATCTCTCTCTCCAATGATTTCTCAAGAGCAGTTCAATGTTTTAGCTAATAATCGGGTCCATGATGCTATGGGGTTAGCTTCATAAGGGATTCATTCCATTAATACTAAGATAAGGTTATCAATGGTTATAAAACTTGACCTATCTAAGGCTTCTGATAAGGAAAACTAGATGTGGGTGTGACTCATCTTTCTTTACACAATTTTAATTTTTGTTTTGCAAACTATATTGACGAGTCTTTAATCTTTTCTTCTTTCTCTATTATCATGAATGGGTCAACTTGAAAAATATTTATATATCCTCTGGCCCTAAGGAAAGGATGCAAAATATATTACAAGAGCTCTAAATTTATTTGGGCATGCAACAAGCAGAAAAGTTAATTTTTAGAAGTCTACCATCTCCTTCAATGAGTTAGACGAGAGGATGGAAGGATCCATACAACAAAATGGATTTGGCTATATGAAAGAGTAGAAAATAGAATCACAAACTGGTGTTCTTGGTGGTTATCTTTTGAGAGCAGAGTAACCATACTTAAATAAATGTTTGAGGCAATTCTTGTATATTATCATTCTTTTACCTATGTTCCTATTAGCATCCTAGAAAAAGATTAGAAAAATATATTTTTAATTTCTTTAGAAATAGAGAAAGGAAAAAAAGGACTCCCATTGTTAAAATGGAAAAGATTAACTAAGCCTAAAGCCATGGGTGGGGATGAAAAATATTTATCCTTTTAGTAAATCCATAATTATAAAAGAGTCTTTGGAGACTTATTTCTCAAATACTTATATGGCCAGAGGTTATTAAAGAATAATATATTTATCCCTATCCATTGAACATTGGATTTGATCCAAGATAAAATCCCTTGTAATGGTTTTATAATATGGAAGGCCCCAATCCTAGCCTTCCCTTTGATTGGACAATGGGTAGACGGGAGAGTAGGAAATGGTTAAAGTGTAAGGATATGGGAGGACAATAGGAAATGGTTAAAGTGTAAGGATAGGGGGACCCTTAGATTCTTAATAATGGGTAACATAGATTGTTCGATGATTTTGTTGCAATTCTATAAAAAAAAAGACGAACAATATCCATGATAGATGTTATCTCAATTGAACTTGGTAGATTGTAGAATGAAGGGTGGAAAAAGGCACAATATGTAGACATCGAAGGTCACTTGGTAGAACAATTGGATTCAATAGACAATATATTATTATTATTTTCAATCGAGATAAGGGATCAAGAGAATGAGCTAGTGCGATCTCAAAATCCTTAGGCTATAAGATGACATGTCTAGGCTATAAGATGACGTTTCTAGTAGTGGTGAAACTACTAGAAACAAAAGGCTTCCCTAAAGGATAAGATTTTATTATGGTTGGAATAGAGTAATAAATATCCTACATGGGATGATTTTTAGATATAATAAAAAGGTCACGATTTGGGCTAGGATACTACATATTATGAAAAGAAAATGAGGTGACTCTATAACACATTCTCATAGATTATCTTTTTACACAAGAAGTTTGGAAAGATGATTTATCTTCAATAAGAATATTGGATGTTCTCCGGGGGAGAGCTACAAGAAGTGGTTGGAGGAGCCAAGGCTATCCCACTATAGATATATTCCCACCATTGTCTCTTAGGTCTTATGTATTTCAAATTATCTTGAGAATATGTCATGTTTACCTTTGAAATTGTTCTTATAATTTAATTTTACTTTGAGGGGATTTAACATTTTCTAAAAAGATTCAAGGCATATTGGAAGGCTATAAATAAATAGATAAATCTAAAGATTAGTTTTTTTTTCAATGGGAAAATCAAAGGAACCCTAACCATTTTGAGGTTAGAGATATCATGTTTCTTTTTTCTACTCACAATTTTTCTTTTAAGGAACAATTGGGTTTGGGAATAAATAATTTGACTAAATTGGATGTGTTGAACTATTGCTTGAAGTGTCTCTAGAGAAGAATGTTAGAATATAGAATATGGTGTGCTCATTTTACCATTGACGATACCCTCGTCACCCAACCATAGGCCGAAGCCACCCTCTGAGCACCTTAACCTTGACTGAGAATTCCTCCAGAAGAAAACCCTAGGCTAGATAGCCAAACAAAGGGTAGCGCACCTTTCCCCAAGGATAGCGCATCACAAAAGCTGATCAGATAGTCCAAACCCTTGCCAATAGATAGTCCAAGCCAACAATGAAAATAGCTACAGTTGCACCTGCACCTGCAGTCCTCCTCCACACGTGCGCACCAAACTGGAGCTGCAGTGCACACCAAACTACGAACTGCAATACTGAGACGCTGTCAAATGAGAACTGGCGCCCTGTATTTATATTGGTTCTGCGAGATTTGTTGGGGTTGACTTCTCCTTCTGGATATGTGTCTGTTCAGTATATTATTATTATTTTTGGATGACTTATTCTCTTGGAGGCTAATAACCTAATATAAATTATCTTCTTGAGCCGACAAGGCTTCTAGGGTTATTAGCCAACTCATTAGGGTTTCTCTTGCTTCCCGGAGTCTTCTATTCTTGTCAGGTTCATACGTGGAGGTAAATACCTCCCGCAACTACCATAATATTAAGACTCCCTCCTAGCTAGAGAGGTATTTACAGATAATGGACTTGAGCACAAAAACATACCATTTACCCGGTAGCATCAATATAGTCATCTAGACTACTTCATGACTAGATCATGAGCATCACCATCATCATCAACTGCATCATCTCTCAAAACCATACTTCATGTTAGTAATTAGATATGATTTTGGATGAGTCACTCTCATCATAGAGTGATACAAGAGGAGTAAGAGCTCTGAACTATTTTCTGTTTGGAAAATATCTGTTCTTATCCAATAAACTACTGATAGTCTTTAAGGCAATTAGAACAAGGATAGAACACAACTGTGTCTATTCATAGTAGTACATAACTACAATCTAGTGGTACACTACCACATCAAGTAATACATAAGTACTTGATTAACAACGTATGGTTGTGAACAGTGAAACATATTCACCGCAGTAGTCCTCATCTACTATCATACAGTCTTCATAACAAACATCTGATAGCAACCTGCATAGAAACAATGTTATGATATAAACTGATTTGTCTGGGCCAATCCTTCACTCACATCTGTGATTTTTGAAAGAATATCTGCCACCATAGTAGTCTTCATCTACTGTCATATGATCTTCATAACAAACATCTGATAGCAATCTGCACAGAAACAATGTTATGATATAGATTGAATTATCTTGGCCAATATTTCACTCACATCTGTGAGATCTGAAAGAATATATGTTCTCATCAGTAATGGGCTATCTGCCCTATTCTTCACAAACAAGGAAGAAGGATTGTTTCTTATTTCTGAGCCTGGACCATTTCTCACCCTGGGCCATTCTTCCTACACTAATCAAAGTGCACCCTGGATAGAATGTATAAACCCTCAGAAATGTTTGGAACATTCCCTACCCTGGGCTATTCCTCTTACACTAACCAAAGTGCACCCTAGAGAGAATGTATAAACCCTAAGGAATCATTGTCCCTGATTACTGAGCTTGGACTAATCCCCACCCTGGGCCATTCCTCCTACACTTATCAAACTGCACCCTGGAGAGAATGTATAACCCTAAGGAATAACTATCCGGACCATTCCCCACCCTGGGCCATTCCTCCGACACTAAACAAAGTGTAACCTGGAGAGAATGAGTCTTCCCTAAGGAATGTATGTCCTGCATCAACCTTCAAAATAGACCATTCTTCGAAACTGCTCACAACTATGAACTTCGAAAGAATGACTGCCCGACGAGGCAGACCATTCTACTTGACCACTACTCAGAGTGACTACCAAGAAGAATGACTATCCTAGAACACTCCCCATGTTAACCACAATTGGAAGTCGTTGTCTATGATACATCAACAATCAGTCTGCCTCCCATGTTAACTACAATGGGAAGTCATTTTCCATCAAAAATCTCAATCCACTTTCCGAACAAGAAATCATCTGTCCAATCTGGACTATTTTTCAATTACAAAGATAAATAATATTTTCAGTGTTCTCACCTAACTTGGAGAGTCATGTTTTCCTTTCACAATAAGAAGGAAGTTGTTTCCATGAGCTCTAGCTTGAGTACGCAAACTCGTTCATCTTGGATAGAAGCTTTACCAAAATGTCTGCTTATCTACTTATCTGTGGAGATATGTGTTGGATAAATCATTTTCTCCTTTCTGGATTTTATCATGGATAATGTAATGCTTGTACTTTAGTCTAGAAAATTTGTGAAGTCTTCATGTAGATCTGAACAATAGAGTATATCATAGTTGGAAAGCTGGAACATATCTGTGTGGCACCTCTTCTTTCATCATGAGATCTGATCTCCTAAGTAGTCATCTTTATAGGAAATCTTCACCATGCTTCTGCTGTGCACTGGAGGTTCTCCACCAAGTTATCTTATTCTATATGCGTACATGAGTCTCTTTCTGGTAAGCCTCAAGGTCTTGAGATTGCTCTTCATACACTCTTTATTCAATTTCTCTGGAGAACATTCTTTGCATTCATCTGATGTAGAATTCCGATTCATGGATGTTGCAGATGATATAATGACTTATGTAGAGATAAGTCTGGTTTACTGGAACAAGTAATCATAATAGTCTTCTCCCTCCATATGGGAGAACCTTTGGTTCTAGATCTTGCAATTATTTTATTCATAAGTCTTCTATACACTGTTCTTTATCATGACTTCAAGTTCTTCTACTTTATTTCTTTTAGTGAGTTCATATCAGGTTGGTAATCTTGTGATTCTTTGATACAATGATTGGTTGTTCTGGTTTCTTTTTCTTTCTTGGAATCTTCATGTTATTCCTCATGTTTTTCTTTAGCTCTTGGGTTCATGGAGTTTCTTATGGATTCCATGCCCTAGAGATTCCACTTCTTCCTTTCATCATAGGATCACGGATCTGGATGGACAACTAGGAATTCTTTAAGGTTTCTTAGGAAGTCTTCTTCTGCGGTTGAGCTGAACACATGTTGTCTTTCATGACTGCTACCATGGATATATACCTTTCATCATCTTCAATGGATCATAGGATTAGCTCCCTCCTAACCCTTTCTTTATGTAAGAGTGCATATAATCGGCTCCCTCCGTCTGATAGAGTCCATACTTCCATCTGCATCCTTATTGTCTTCTGCAATATATAATTGGCTCTTCTGTCTGACAGAGTCCACACTTCCATCTTGTTGTCTTCTACAAAACGTCAAAAGTATTTTTCCAATTTCCTCTCGATTTCTGACTTCTTTGTGTCTTTGCTTCTTCTAAGTTTCTTCATGATTGATTCGACTTAATATATTCCACATGATTTGTATCTCATATTTTCATGTGTATCATCTAATGATATCTCTTTTCATCTTGTTTGTTCTTTCATAGGTATAGTTCCTTTTTGGAACACATTATTTTCCAAGAGATAGATATACAAGACATGTACAAATACGACGCAAGCAAGATATGTACAAGAAATAAGAAGAGTGTTGTTACCTTTTAGTAGAAGAAGTCTCTTCCATCCTGCTTGGTCTTCTTTGTAGGTTCCTTTTCTTATACAATCGATGCTTCGTGTTTCTCCTTCCTTTTCTTTAGCTCGGGACACTGATTCCTGTAGTGACTGTACTTTTGACAGTTGAAGCACTGCATTTCTGAAATGTATTTTCTTTGTTTTGGATTCCTTCTTGAATCGAACTTTCTTATGTCCCTTAAGTTCTGGAATCTTGTTGTGAAGGCTTGATCATCGTACTTCTTTTGGGGTTTCTCTTTTGCATTGATACTTGATTCTTCTTGAGCACAGCAAGTCCAAAGTTCTTCAAATGTCGCGTAGTCCTTCCTTGTGTTCATGCTTGCGGAAAATGCATCCCATGTCTTGGGAAGACCATTGAGTACTATGTCACCAATTTATTTTCTGAAGTGATCTCTTCAATAGCTTGTAGTTGATCTCTTAACTGGGAGATCCTTACAAAGTATGATGTTATGTTGTCGTCATCATTCATCTTCATGTCACGGAGCTCATTCTTCAGACTCATAACTTGTCCAATGTTTCTGACTGAGAAGAGATTTGTTAGGGAATCATACATCTTCTTCGATGAGTCAAGATGGGAGATGCAGGGTATCAAGTGGTCTTTTATGGAATCCACTATGATACTCATGGCATTGATGTCAACATCTTTGAACTTCTCCATAGCTACAACATTATGCGGTTCCTTTTCTTCTCCTTCTTTAAACTCTGGCTTCACGATCTTTCCTTTCACAATATCCAACACTTTATTCTTAGCAAGGATGAGGTCAATCCTTGTCTTCCATGCTATGAAGTTAGAGGCTCCATCTAGCTTGTTCTCAGACTTCATAGAGTTTGTCATGGCTTGCTTGACTTTGTCAAACCCTAGATTTGACCATAAATTCAAACTTCACGTCTTGGATTTTTGAGAGTACTAGGAGATGCATTGGGATATGGAACACTGATATATCCAGAGATTAGGTCAATCTCGTCACTTAAGGTGCCTCAACAAGAGGTTTAGAGTTTCTGCAACTGCTTCTGCTAGTAACCCTAGCTGCAGTGCTTTTGGAAACTGCTCCTGCTAGTAACCCTAGCCACATTTCCTCAACGAGCTCAATATCTAGCAGCTATGTTTCCTTCCAGCATTTTAGGATCACTAAAGGGGTGTGGGCCCATAACCTGTTAGAATATAGAAGATGGTGTGCTCGTTTTACCATTGACGATACCCTCGTCACCCAACCATAGGCCGAAGCCACCCTCCGATCACCTTAACATTGACTGGGAATTCCTCCGGAAGCCAACCCTAGGCTAGATAGTAAAACAAAGGGTAGCGCACCTTACCCCAAGGATAGCGCATCACAAAAGATGATCAGATAGTCCAAACCCTCACCAATAGATAGTCCAAGCCAACACTGAAAATAGTTGTTGTTGCAGCTGCACCTGCAGTCCTCCTCCACACGTGCACACCAAACTGGAGCTGCAGTGCGCACCAAACTAGGAACTGCAATTTTGAGATGCTGTCAAATGAGAACTGGCGCCCTGTATATATACTGGTTCTACCAGATTTGCTGGGGCTGACTTCTCCTTCTGGATATGTGTCTGTTTAATATATTATTATTATTTATGGCTAACTTCTTCTCTTGGAGGCCAATAACCTAATATAAATTATCTTCTTGAGCCGACAAGGCTTCTAGGGTTATTAGCCAACTCATTAGGGTTTCTCTTGCTTCCCGGAGTCTTCTATTCTTGCCAGGTTCACACGTGGAGGTAAATACCTCCCGCAACTACCATAATATTAACTAAGAATGTGGGGAAGCTTCAAGTCTTTGGGGATTCAATGTTGGTTATATACTAGATCAAGAGCTCTAATAAGTTTCAAAATTTACTCTTAAGACCTATTTTTGATAAAATCTTAGAGGTAGCTGGGAAATTCACTGAAATTTCTTTTTAGCATGTCTACAAAAAGCATAATAAGAGAACATACGAGTTATCAAAAATTAAAGTTCAAGATCCAATTGAAATTAATCTAATAAAGGAACACAAGAAGGAAGGGATTTTTTCCCACCCTCCATAAATTTGTTTAGTTTTATAGTTCTCTTTTGATTGAATGACTACTATCTTCTTTTTTCTTTGATGGAACATGTGGTGGGTTTTTGTTTATGGACATTATCCATTTTTTGCTTTTTCATTGTGAAAGGGATATAGCCCCCTCTTTACATTTATATAGGATGATATAAATCATGTAGTAACAATTAGGCTTATCTTATAAATTATTTGAAAATTTATAAAAGTGCTCTGATTCATATTAAATGTAACTTTTTCTTTTTGAAAATTTATAAAAGTGCTCTGGTTCATATTGAATATATGAAGTTATGATTTTTTTTCCTTTTATTGTAGTTTGGGACACATAGATGACTTTAGAAAAATAGATATACTCTAAGTTATAGGTTATTTATTGTAGTTGGATCTAAGTGCAAGTCCTAGATGATTTTGCCTAACATGACCACTTGATGGAGAAGATGGAGATCGACGCGCTAGGTAGGGGTCGAACCAGAATCTTTTCGATGATGGATCCGAACGATACTGGGCAAGATTTTTTTTCAAATCCGTTTGTAGAACCTTACCAATTCCTCTTCCTTTGCTGATTGAATGACTGGTTTCTATCCGGCTTTTCATTTTAGCTTTTCTTCTGCTGTAGGGAGCTAGGGTAGCAATCGACGTATCATAGGTTTTCTTATCACTAAGTGTTCCTCTAGTATTCAAGCTTGCTTTCACTCTAGATGATTTGTTTTGTGGTACCTTGTGGATTTCGATTGCTCACTCCCTACCTTATTGCTTCACTATTCCCAAGTGGGTGGTATAGACCACTATTTACTATATTAACATCTAAGCGGGTTGGTCTCTTGGGTTTCATATTCTATACTTGGACTTAAAGCTTCCCTTCCAAATTATCTATTCCTGAGTGAGTGGTACCTATGGCACACTCCTCCTGGCATATATTACAAAAAGGATCAGTCTCAGGAGTTTTCGGTTACTTTAGATTCTCCCTATTGTACTGAAGGCTTGTCAGGTTCTGCAGTGACAGTATTGTTAAGAATCTTGTGGACCCAATGGACAGTTTCTTTAATATTTTGGACAGTAAGTTCAAGACACTTATGAACCCGGATGATGAGGAAAACTGGAGGCGAATGGGACTTTTTGACAAAGTGGACGAGCTACAGAAAGGTACCTTGGGAATAACACCTTCTTTAATCAATCCTTCTCACTTTTCTGTTGTCTCTTGTACCCAATCAAGTAGTGCTTTGCCTTTACCCTCTACTGTTGAGTCCGAAATTCCTCCCTTAGAAGATATCTGGATTAAGCCATCTACTACTGTTCAGTCTAGACCTTCAAACTTTACTTCTTCTCCACAAGGACTTAGGGATTCTGAAGCTAAGGGACAGTCTATATCATTTCGTTGTAAGGAGTGGAAAGCTAATACGAAGGCTAAACGACTGCTTTTAGGAAATGACGTGGGGTTAGAGGACACTTGCAGAATGGATCTTTGTTATTTAGTAGGCAGAGTATCTTATAAATATTTGAGTAAAGTCTCTCTTGAAGACTGGATAAAACTTCAGTGGGTGCCTACCTTTGGTTACTTCCCTGAGCTTATTTACATGACCAAAGGATGGATAGGTATTATTTGCAACACCCCTGAGGACGCTACCTTCCTTCTGAGCCCGCTTTGGGTGTTCAGGGAAAGCAGTCTTATGTTAAAATGTTGGAGAATAGCTTTCAATCCAGATTCAGATTAGTTTCATCTCAGACATCTCTGGGTTCTCCTACCAGGCCTCCCACTGTTTTTGTGGAATGAAGGAGCCTTAAGGGCTATTGGAGAAACACTGGGGAATTTTTTTTCTCACAACACCAAGTTACTTAAATCCTCGCAACGAAAGATGGAAAGGGTTCTTGTGGATATAAACATCTACAATGGTTTGCCAGAAACCATAAAGATAGAGTGGAGAGGGTGAAGGATCACACAGGATCTAGATTACCTTGGTGTGCCCTTTAGATGTAATTTTTGTCACCTTATGGGTCACCTTCGAAGGGACTGTAAGGGGAATTTTTTGAAGGACTCTTCTGAAGAATCAAAACTACTGAGGAGTCCCCCTGCTTACACAGAAGATGATCCTTCTTTGAATTTCTTGAATGAATCCTCTGGAGTCTCTTCAGTGATGCAACATGAGCCCGAAGGTAGCCTATCTGGTAAGTTACAAGCATTGTTCCCTCCTTTTTATTTGTCCCTGTCCAGTGAGGAAAAGTTGACTATCAACTCCTCGGTTTGGATTTTGAGTAACACTCAGTCAAAGTGTCCCCTTCCAGAACCGGGTTTCACCTCTATCAAACCCTCTCATACACAACCTAACCTCTCTCCATCTCACAAACCATCCGTTGATGCCATTCTTTCTCCTTTATCTAACCAGATTGTTCCTGTAACAACCTCGAATCCTTCCCTTTCCCTCTCTCTGATCCCCTATCTCACTAAACCCTCCAACCTAGTATCTTTGAGGAAGCAACCAAATCCAACCTTACAACACACTCCTGAAGTAGCTCTACAACCCTCTCCTTTGAGACTTCATAGGTCATCCCTTCAAAACCGGCCTGAGAACGTTTCACTTTCCAGAGAACATGATGTGCGACTTTTGTCTGTCACGTATGTGAAGCTTTCCTCTCATTTAAGTGGTCTAATACCTTCCTCTCCTCCTCGCGATGTCCATTCTACCCAGTTTTCAGATCCCTCCTTGGAAGCGGTTGTTAGTTCTCCCTCGTTATTGCTAGGATTCAGAGAGATAGAGGAGAGTGACTCCAATTTCTCTGCTATTCTGGATTCTCTCCTTCCTTGTTTTAATGAGCTCCGTAACCTTGAGAAACTTCTTATTTACCTGGGAAAGAAAGAAGTGGAAGAAAAAGTGGATACTGGATCGTCTTCCACTCAATCTGAGAGGGGGGGTAAGGCTTTTTCTTGGTCTCAGGGATTAGCCTCTGAACTCTCACCTATTAAAATGAGAAGTGCTCGCAAGAAACATGTGAACTCTAGTTTGATTGCAGATGACAATAATCATTCTTCCCAGGATATGGGGGCCCTTAGAGAAATGAAGGCCCTGGCAAGGGAAAAGTGATGTTATTACTCTCTTTGAATATAAGAGGGATTGGAGGCTCTCTCAAAGTGGCCTCGGTTCGAAGATTACTGGATCGTACCAGACTGAACATCGTATTATTACAAGAGACTCTTACGGATGAAAAGAAAGAAAGAGATTTTGTGTTCCAAATTCATCCTACTTGGGCAGCTACTACAGTCAACTCTTTAGGCACTTCGAGTGGGTTACTGGTCACATGGGATCCAAGCACCTTTTATATGACTCCCTTTTTTACTGTTGGAGGTATACTTCTAACAAGAAGCTATATTCATACAAAGAAGGAGTTTTCACTACTTAATATCTATGGGCCATGCAAAGATCGAAAAAAATTCTAGAATTCAGTAGCAAACAACATTATCCTCTCTACCCAAAACTTAATCATAGCAGGTGACTTGAACTTCATCTTGTCCTCGTATGAACACTGGGGTGGTTCCTTTGTTCTGGGTTCAAATGAATTCTTTTTTATAAATTTTTTAACCTCCATGAAGCTGGTTGATCTCAAGCTGACCAAGTTGGTCCCTACCTGGAGTAACGGTCGTCCCGGTCTATCTTATGTTGCTAGAAGGCTGGATAGATGTTTGGTTTCTGAAGGCTCCTTATCAACTTTGGGTCTATCAAGAAATTGTGTGGGATACCCCTTTATTTCTGATTATTCTCCTATTCTTTTACAAATGGAGGAATCTCCCCTTTACAGAGTGTTTCCCTTTAAGTTCAATTCATAATGGCTGCAGAATACCGATTTCATTAATATGGTTCACATATTATGGAAAGACCCCTGTTTTTTGGGGGAGGGTAACAAGCAGCATCGAATCGTATGGAAGCTAAAAGAACTCAAGCTTCAAACAAAAGGTTGGATTAAAGAGGTAAAGATTTGCAAAAAATTTCAATTGGAAAATTGGGAATCGGATATTGAGAAACTATTATTAAAATCTGTAAATGGTCCCTTATCGCTGGAGGAAGAAAGATCTCTCCATGAGATGGAAACAAACATAAGCAAATTTCTTAGTGGAGAGGAGGAGGTATGGAGAATACATAGCAAGATAACTTGGATAAATAGTGGTGACGCTAACACAAATGTTTTTCACAACATGGCTAGCTATAACAGGAACTGAAATCATGTGTGGGAACTAGTCTCAGGTAATGGAGAAATTATAAGTGGGCAACAGGCGATTAAAGAGGAGGCAATTTGTTATTTTAAATTTTTTTTCAAAGAAAAAGAGAATTCCAATGTTTCGGAGCTAGTTAGGATTTGCAGCCTTTACCCCAGGATGGTGACTGAGGAAGACACAAAGCTACTCTTTATACCTGTTACACTGGAGGAAATAAAATCTACTCTAGAAAATTTTAAAAAAGAAAGAAGCCCCGGGTCTAACGGTTGGACATCAGAGTTCTTCATCTTTTTCTTTGATCTTATGGGAGAGGATATTCTCAAGATGGTGGAAGAATCGAGGAAAAAAGGACATATTTTTGGAGGTCTTAACTCAACCTTTCTAGCCCTTATTCCGAAAGTTAGTAAGCCGGGATCTTTCGATGACTTTAGACCAATTTCCTTATGCAATCTCATTTATAAGTTAATCTCAAAAATCCTTGCAAATTGGATAAAGTCGATTCTGTCAAAGTGTCTTTCATCTGAACAGTTGGGGTTTCTAAAGGGGAGAAGGATTCAATATTCCATCGACTCAGCCCATGAAACTCTCCATAGCATAAAAAAAAAGAAAATCAAATCTCTGGTCCTGAAATTAGATCTGAAAAAAGCTTATGACAACGTAGATTGGGAGTTTTTAAGGATGATTTTACTCACGGTAGGCTTCAGGGTAAAACTTACAGATTGGATAATGTGTTGCGTTTCTAGTGCCAGCTTTGTTGTTTTAATCAACAGAGAGGCGACAAACTACTTTAAAAGCTGGAGGGGAATTTGTCAGGGATGCCCACTATCCCCGTATATGTTCTTATTGATTATGGAAGGGCTTAGCCTGATGTTCTCCAGAGGCAGCATTGATCATAGCATTTCTGGGATTAAGGTAACTAATCAGTTGAAAATCTTTCATCTCATGTTTTTTGATGATGTTCTTGTTATTTCCAAGGTAGACCCATTGGAGTGGAGACAAATTTTTGACATTCTACAAACTTTCTATGGGGTTTCGGGTATTTGCATAAATTCCTCCAAAACAATAGTCCACTTTTGGGGACTTGAAGAGTAGAAGCTAACTCATATGAAATCCATCTTACCTTTTACCTTTTTTAATTTAAACTCTGGTTTCAAGTATTTAGGCTACCATGTAAAGCCTGAAGCTTCAAAAGCGGAATATTGGGGATGGTTGGAGGCAAAGATCGAAAAGAAAATAGGCCTATGGTGCAATCAATGGCTCTCAATAGGAGGCAGATTAATCTTGGTCAAATCATTATTGGAGAGCTAGTCTGTTTTCAGAGTGTCGATGGAGTTGATTCTGAAATCTATTTTAAATCGGATCAGGCAATCCATGTTTGAATTCCTGTGGATTGGTCAGAAGGCAACGCATCACATCCATCTCTGTAGATGGGATCTCCTGGAAAGACCAAAGCGTTGTGGGGGATGGGGGCTCAGGAACCTCACAATGTTTAACACTGCTTTATTGTCAAATTCTTTTTGGAGGGCGCTCATGGTTGACAACATATGGCACAAAATTCTAGTGGAAAAGTACTTGGGGGAATTCTCGGTGGAAGATTCGCTTCATAAAACAACCCACAATCAACAGAAAGTGTCAAGCTTCGGGAGAAGAATGAAAAAAAGCCTTTTTGTTATTGTTCACTAGCTTCGGTGTAGCTCGGTCTCGAGGAATTTGGTGTATCTAGGAAGGGATTTAATAGCTGGTATGGAGAACAACTCAATTCTCTCATACGAGTTGTGATCTCACCTATTCGATAAGAATATTACAGTCCTGGGCCAGGCTAGAGAACCCGTTTTTGTCTCTCCCATCCTTGACCATTGACATACTAGCGAATCTTTGGGTCTGACCGGTCAAAAGGCAACTAAATGGAACAATTTTATAAATGCTTTATAGAGTGCAGGAGTTATGCTCAGACCAGGGATAGATTCCTTGGTATGGATCGAGGGGAATGGATCAGGCATTATCTCTACACAAAATCTCTATCAAGCTCTGATCAGCCCATTAAATTTCCAGTGTGAACATTCCTGGACTCAAAAACTGTGGAAATGGCCTGTGCAACTTAAAATAAAAAAATTTGTGTGGCTGGTAGCCTTTGACAAAATCTTAACTTGGGATGCGCTGCAATTAAGGGATGGGAAGGCATGGGCGTTTGTAAGTTATGAAACTGTAATCTAGAACGGGTAAGCCACCTATTAATAAACTGCCCATTCACAAAGGCTGTGTGGAACAGTTTGTATTCAATCTATAATTTAAAATTTCGGTGGGCGGGCTCTTCAGTTTCTGACTGTTTTAATGAGTGGTCATTGAAAAAAGATGCTCCAGTAAGCCTGGCAGCCATCGTTTGCTGGAACATATGGCTGGAGAGGAATAAGGTAATATTTGAGGATCACACTCCTTCATAACTCTCGGTGGTGAAAAGGATTTCTATCTCCTTTTCCTGGGAGCCTGCAGTTACTAAAAATATCTTGAGAAGAGTGTGTGATTTTATCCATATTGAGGGCACAACTATGGCTTGTTTTGATGGAGCAGCCATCTCTTCCGGGGAGTGTTGTGCAGTAGGTGGAATTTTCAAGACTAATGCTTCGAGGGTTACCAAATGATACATGAATTGCAGAGCGGGTACCAACACTAAGGTGGAGCTCATGGGATTGTGGGCGTCTCTTACCTTGGCATCTCAATGGGCGATTAAAAAAATACAAATTTTTGGGGATTCAAAAGTAATTATCGACTGGATAAATCAAAAGGGTAATCTCCAAGCGGTGAACATCGAAGGCTGGAAATTAAAAACAAAGGATCTGGTAAGTAAATTTGAAGATATTAGTTTCCAGCACATTTTCAGGGAGCACAATAAAGAGGAAGATTAGTTGTCAAAACAGGAACTGAAGGAACCCAAAGGTAGACTCATTGTTTATCATTGGGAAAATGGGCAAGAAAGCATCAAAACCCATCTTAATATCTTCCAGAATTAAGTTGTTGGGGTTGCTTTGTGTGTTTTCAGATGATAATGAGGAAAGCATCAATCTCAAGCTATGGAAATCTAGCAAGCTAAATTTAGCGGAGGGAGTTTATTTCTAGGAGAGAACAATGCTATTTTCCTCTCTGTATTCAGCACAACCCCTTGTTCTTGGGACCGATCCAACACTATATAATGCAGTATCGATATAGTTTTGTAAAAAAAATTATACCTAATATAATTTTGAGTTATTTTTCTATTGGGAAAAAATGTCTTAGATGATTTTGAAAAAATAGATATTCTCAAGTCATAGTTGTTTCACTAAAGGATAGTTGTCGCTTTATTGTGATTATGTAACAAAGTTATTTATTGCATATTAAGGTCATTTATGGGTAGCCTTAGAGGAATATATATTCCCTACTTGTCAGTGCTTATCCCAAGAATAGTTTTCGTTGATGCGCCTACATAAGTAAGTTTTTTATTATATTTATGGCCATGTGCAAGCCTTGGGTAACTTCGACAAAATAGATATCCCTAAGTGGAAATTTCTTAACTAAATGATAGTTTCCATTAATGCACATATGCAATTATATGTATATTATTTATTTCAATTAAGGACAATTACATATCTTTAATAAAATTGGTGGAATAAATATCACATAGTCATGATTGCATAGCCAAAGAATAGTTGTGACTTGTATGCCTACACAGGTGGTTTGTTTAGAATATATGTAAGTCATTTATTCCATACATAGCCCCAAGATGTGCCTACATAAATAGGTCATTTATTGTATATGTATATCATTGTATACTTGAAATTTCTCTTTTTCTATTTGGTTACGACGTAGTCTAAACGTTCTACGCTTTGGATTTTTTCCAGGTATTTTTTCCAACAAATTTTAGTCGAAATTTAACTAGGAATTGCATTTTGAGTTGTTTAGTCTATACATTCTAAGTGTTCAAGCAACAAAAAAATTGCAATTTCACCAACAATTGTAAAGTCAAATTCCAATAATGGTTGCTAAAAAAATCCAAAATGTAGAACATTTAGACTATATATTTTGTAACACATTGTTTCACAACACTTTGAAACAAAGGATAGCATTGTTAAAGTGCACATCAAAAACATTTTCACATTCACATAATAAAAAATAAATATAGTCACCAAAAATTTATTTCATTCTCAACATCTATTAGCTTAGATAGGAATAGGGTTAATATGAGTTAATCAACTTGTGGTAATCATTATAAACAATTTTCATTAAACCATTGCAATTAATATTAGTGTTTTAAGTAAAACTTATTATAATATGTAATTTTAATTATATATATTAATTAGTTGTATTTTAAAAATTATTGATTTTTTTTAAGAAAAACTTTGCAAGAAAATTTAAGAGATACTTCTCAAATGTTTGAATTGCATCTCTAATAAACTTATCAATGTAATGGTGTTCACTTTATTTAAAGAGATTTAAACTAAACATCGGTAAAAACAAAAATAACCAAATACCAACAACATTATTAATAATTAATTAAAATAACCCTTTAAACTTAGAAATAATTGATTTAAAAAATAAATATATAATATTTTTTATATTATTTTAATATAATAACTCAAACAATTGCAAAAACTAATAATAAATGATTTAATACTATATAGCATAGAAAAAAAATAAGGTCTCAACATTGAAACAATTGATTAACTTGAAAATACAAATGCAAGGAAGGTCTCTTAGATGCAAAGAGCTAAAAAAAAAAACTCATGCAAATTGGCTACACTATCAAACAAAGGTCACAATCTTTTTTTTTATAAGTGATCAGAACCTTTGGTGACAATTCCTTTTTAACTTTGAAAAAATCATGGCTACGTTATTTAATTTATAGGGTTTAGTAGATCATGGTGAGATGATAACCTTCAAATTTAGAAATTTCATTTATGCATGGGATGAGTTAGAGGGTCTTGGGATTGTCATGGATGATGACGCATGGGATGGACCCTAATAAGATATGGCGATTCGATGAAGGCAAAGGGGTGTTGGGGTTGCTTATGCTAAATCACTTATTAAAGAAACATGTAATTGAGATACGAGTATTTTCATTTTGTTATTCATTATAATAAAATAATAATAATAATAATTAAGATCATGACATAATTAAAAATTAAATTAATATATAAAATTATTTTATTTGTAAGATAAGAAATTTTTCGATTTTAGCCTCGAGGGTTAGCTCAATTGGTCTAGAGCTAGACGTAAGGTTTCATGCTTGCTATTGATTATGGGTTTGACTTTTTTAATTCTCCTAGACAAAACTTCGTAATTAAAGCTTATGGTTTACCCCATTTACCATCGATGAAATATGATGAAGTACTTTAAAAATTTCTCATGATTTCTTTCCTATAAAAAATTCCCTTTATTTATAAGATAAAAAACTCAACTTTTTAATTTATATAGAGATTGTAACCTAAAAATACCCGCGAGAGAGGTACTATGACTTTTTGAAATCATGATAATGTAGTGACCACTTAAATATGTATTGGGTATCAGCTTTAGCTTCAACTTCATAGTTTTACTTGTATCTAATGGTATCAAAATCATTTATCGATTGGGTATTAAAATAATTTCTTATTAGGCTTTTGCAATTTAGATAAACATTAGAAATACATAATATTTCAATTATAATTTTTTAATAATATTGAAGTTTTATTTTTTATAATTTTTTAATTAATAGTATAATGTAAAATAACAAAATCAATAAAAATGTTAAGGGGTTAATTTTGTTAGTTGTATTTAATGATATTAAAAATTTAACTTTAATATTGTTAAATATTTAACCAAAATGTTATTTATAAATGTGGGGAGAGAGAGAGAGAGTGAGTGAGTCTTTAGTTTTTTTTATGACAACGACAATTATAGGTAGGGCTCTCGTCAAAACCTAAGTTCCTATTGGGGTTGGAGAGAGAGACTCTAGTTTTTTTTATGACGACGACAATTATAGGTAGGGCTCTCATCAACACCTAGGTCCCTATTGGGGTTGGTTGATGACAAGTGGGTCGAGGTTTATGACATGAGCAGGTCTAGGTAAGGGTATTTATTCACACATTGGAGCACCATATGGAGGATGAGGTATTGGACTTTGAGGGTGACATTGTGCATACATAGGAGATCTTTTACTCCAATGTCGATTTCATGCAGATGTAGCAGAGCAAGAGGAATATTTCCAAGGTTGGTCTCAGGCCATCAAATCTGCAATCAGGCAAAGATCCATTTGATGAGCCTCCCAATGTTGACAATCATTCAAGTTTTGATGGGGCGAATGGGCTTGGTTTATTGGTTGGTCTATCTCACTCTGTGCATGCACATTCACTTAAAGGATCGACAAAAGATACTTCCCTGTTTCATTATCCTCATTCACAAGCTCGTGGATCATCTTTAGCTAAGGAACATAGAAGTAGTTCGAAGGTGGTAAGTAGAGAGGGGTCAAAGTGGGTTTTTTCCCCAAAGAAGTTGTTTCCTAAGAGAAAGTGTTGGAAGGTCAAGAAGGAGCAGACATAGAAATTGGGGCTATCCCTGAGCTTCTGGGAAGAATGGTGGTTGGTAGATTTTGTGGGAAAAATGTGAGTCCTTTGGCTCTGAGGGACTAGATTGATGCTAATTGGACATAGGTTTCGGGGTACCGACTAGAGTACCATACTCTCACTTGAGGATGGATTTTCTTCAAATTTTGGTTGAAGAATGATCTTGGGGAAATTTTTAGCCAAGTGTGGGGTTGGGGTCACTTATGTCTATTGCTAAAAGAATGGGCCATCAATTTCGACCCATCTCATGATCCTCTCTTGCCTGCTAAGGTTTGGGCGATCCTTCTAAAACTTCCCATGGTGTTTTGGCAAGAGGAGGTTTTAATTGCAACAGGGAATAAAATAGGACAATTCCTTAGCTGTGAACCCAAGTGGGACACAAAAACGGATAGGAGTTGGGCATGGGTGCAAGTAGAAGTGGATATGAGGGAGGGTCTGCTCGATGAAATCAAGTCGGAGTGTTGTAGTTTTTCTTGGATTCAAATGATATATTATTGAAGGGTTCCCTTCCATTGTTTCATATGTCTTGAGGTTGATCACCTTCAGGTGAAATGTCAAAGGCCTCCATCCTGATTTCCCCCTTTCAAGAAGATGTGGAAAAGGAAGCTTATGTCAGAAAAAAGTGGACGCAAAAAATGGAAAACTTTTAGGGGGACACAAGGAACAACACCAAGGTAAACCAATACAGTGCGCTAGGTGGTTCTCCCCCTTTGATATCTTCGGACATGAATTCAGGTAAGTTGTTAAGCCATGTTTCTTCTCTGCCATCTCAATCTCATGTTGAGGTTTTAACTCCTTCTTGAAACTCGTGTATGCCCCTAGAAGCTTCGGTGATGTGTGTTAAGTTCTCTTCTTTTATTAGTCCTCAAGTAGAGGAGAAGGTTCTATCCCAAACAACAGTTCCCTGCCCTAGTCATCCTGTGGGCCCATTTCCTCCTCCTCCTAGTGCAGGGGTTGATCCTTCGATTAGTTCCCATCCATCCTTTTCTCTTTCCCCCTTATTTGACTTAGCAGATGGTTATTTTTCCAAACACTCCTTCAAATCGGATTATCTTTTGTGTTCGAAGTTCAAATTATGTCCTATGGAAGTCAGTGTGGGGGGTTTGGCATATGACAAGGCCTCAGGGGGCTAGGTGGGAAGGAAGTCCCACATTTCATTATCCCAAATTAAAGCTAAGAAGGATATTATAAATGGTAAACAATCCACTATTGTGTGGGCCCTTGGAGTAGGGAAAGCCCATGTCAAAGGTTCTCAATGATTGTCCTCTCTTTTAATCCGTGTGGGGTCGAGCGTGCCTATAAAATCCTATCCCTCAAAATGCTCGTGCATGCAAGTGCGTCAGACATAATCATGATTCAAGAAACAATGTGTTTAGGTGATAATACTTTAGAATCCTTTTGGTCATGGTTAAAGGATTAGTCTTTTGTATGGTAGACTTAGAAGGCCCTTCGGGGGGCTTACTCACTACTTGGAGCCCTCTTTATAGGGCCTTTTACACTTCCCTTATTTAGTATGAAATAGTGATTGACCTAGAGGATCGTTTTATCCACACTATGTTTAGGTTGGTCAATGTGTATGGGCCTTATGTTGATAAGTGTCCTTTCTAGGACAGTATAAGACATCTAGAATCTTGTCTTCCTCTAATGTCATTCTTGGAGGTGACCTCAATTTTATTCTCTCGATAAGGGTATTCTAGGGAGCCCAACATTGTAAAGATCCGCAGGAGGGTTTTTTCGCTCATTGGATTGAAGAGAATCATCTAATTGAGTCGAAACCTTCAAAATTGTCCCAAACTTGGAATAATAGAAGAAAATGGGAGAATATGGTTGCAAAAAGACTAGAAAGATGTTTTATTTCTAAGGATTTGTTAGATAATCCAAATAATTTCAAGTTGTGGGTTTTAGGGGGAGGAATTTCTGATCATATGCCCATTCTTTTGAAAATAGACAAGAGGGGTATAAATCTATCATTCTTGTTTAAATTGAAGCAGGCTTGGCTTCGGGAGGAGTATATAAATTTGGTCAGGCCAACTTGGACCCATTTGAAGGAGGATGTTAGGATATCTTACATGCATCAATTCATAGGTGATCTTTCCAAAATAAAAATAAAAATTCTCTAAATTCAGGGCACTGACCTTTAATTTGAAACGTCAGTCACTTCTTAGGGATATCGAATCTAAGATAGAGGTAATACTAGTAGAAGGGTCATTCGACTCTCTCTCCACACATGAAGAAGAATCTCTTCGTGAGTTGTTGAAAAAGAAATATGATTTTCTAGCCCATGAAGAATCTGAGTGGTGCCTTAAGAGCAAAGTGATATGGCTTAAGGTGGGAGACAACGATACCAAATTCTTCCATAGGTTTGTGAAATTTTGTAAGAACTTGAATTCTATTTTGGAAATTAGGGATCAGAATGGATTGTCAGTCTCTTCCCATGACAATCTCATTGAGGCAGGGAAAGCCTTTTTCTTCAACCTCTTCAGGGAACCTATGGGGTGCCAAATTGTTGAGACTCTAAAGGTCATCGATATTTTTCCTATATCTATCATAGAGGAAATGAACGAGTTCCTTCAAACAAAGATTTTAGAAGGAGAAATTATATCTACCCTTTTGGCTTTATAAAAGAGAAAGAGTCCAGGTCCCGACGGTCTAACCTTGTAATTGTTTCTTAGTTTTTTTTATTTTCTTAAAGAATATTTACTGAAACTGGTTCTAGAATCTCAGAGTCCAGGAAAAATTATTGGCTCCTTCAATGAGACTTTTCTTGTCCTGATTCTTAAGAAACAAGAGGCCCTCTCTTTTGAGGATTTCAGACCTATTTCTTTCTATAATTTGATTTGTTAGCTCATATTCAATATTATAGAGAACAAACTTAAGCCCATTCTCAGTAATATAATCTCTAAGAAACAGTTCAAATTTCTTTACAAAAATCAAATCCATGATACAATTGCACTGGATTAAGAAGCTATGCACACTATTAAGACCCAAAAAATATCCTCCATAGTTGTGAAGCTAGATCTCTGAAAAGCCTATGATAAAGTTAGCTTGGTTTTATTAGTCTTGTTTTAATTCAAATGGGGATAAATTTGGTTATTTTCAATTGGATTATGGGATGCATTGAGTCAACTTATTTTGTCTTTTTTATAAATGGATCTCCTTCCTCGTTCTTTCTCTCTTTGAGAGGACTCCATCAGGGGTTTCCATTATCTTCGTTCCTTTTTCTTATTGCGGTGGAGGGTTTAATCATGTTAATTAAGAATTCCAATAGAAGAGGGCTCCTAAAAGGAATCAAAATATCTGTGGATGAATTTCTTTCCCTTTTGATTTTCATTGATGACGTTATACTCTCTAGTGTAGGGACTGTTAACACATAAGATTATATTATAATTTGAGATAATTTCCCAAAATACAATTGCTATAGGAGGGTTCTTGTACTTGTACTTTTGGACAACTTGACTTCAAGTCAGTTTTTTCAGGGGTTTTGAGAAGGCGTTTGCAGTACTTGATGATTCCATTGTGTGGCAGACATCATAAAATTTCCAACCATATCTCTTGCAGCCAAAAATTCGTCTAGGAAGGCCTCCAAATACCCTCTCAAATACCACATTGTGTTTCTGCTGAGAGCACGCTGCGCTTCTGTAATTTTTTGAGTGACCAACTTAAAACTAGGATTATGAACAAATGAGAAGGTGTTTTTAAAAACTGGAGGAGGTTTTTGTTCATCACATACTAAATAAAAAAAAAACTCTCTCGGTTTTTCAAAACGTGTTATGGTTAGAGAGATATTAGACACATAAAAGGTGCTATATAATCACCTAGTCAGACACACAAATTGCACTACAAAATCACCTAACCAGACACACAAAGGGTGCTATGAAATGTGCAGAACTGTTTTACAATGACGCTATGGAATTTCCTGTAGCGGTTACTATTTGGATATTCACCTTGTTGGGAGGTTGCCACCTATCAAGGAAGGTTTGAATGGTCTCCTAGGAGTTTTTTGGACATGAGAGACATGTGTTCCATCTCCAGATCAATCACAATGACCTGTTTCAAAAGGCATTTATCATCATAGACAAAATCCCAAAAAAGTAGGAATTTGTTAGGCTTTTGTTGGAATCTTTTGTAACAAGACTCCTAAATGGAGGAGGATCCTATGTAACTCCTTGGTTTCGAACTCCTTAGGGCATATATATATTATTCAATATAAATAAAAGGGTTTTTTATGAGAAAAGGGTTGGATTCATGAGCCAAGAGAGGAGAGAGTTGGAGGAGCAATTTTAGTTGCTCATTTGTAAGCCCGAGGGCCTGTTTGTAATGAAATTTTCTTCCATTAAAGATTCATCAAAGTTGTTATCAGATCATCTTCTTTTTTTTACCACTTCTTTGTTATTTTCTTGCTTGAACATATTGCAGGATTTGAGGATCACAGTTGCCATTGATTAATGGATTCATGAACAACAAAGGATCTGTTGTAGCTTGCCCAATAAATCATTGTTCATTGTTTAAGAAAATATTTATCTATTGTAGAAAGGATCTTTGTATAATGGATCTTCTTCCTTTTGTCATATTCACCATGCTTCTACTCATCATTATATATCTCTTTGTCTGATATACAGTTTGATTTCCTTTCATTTGTATGATGTTATGACTCCATGCCCAATAGAATGCCTCTGCATACATTTTGTTGCCCTCTTCCTTTATTTCCTAGTCTTCCTGATCCACCTAATCAAGCCATTTAATCCATTATTCTGATGCGTACTGGGATTGCACTTACAAAAATCTAATTGTGACTCTCAGTGCTAACATTAATGGCATCGTTGTCGGGGAACGATGTGTGAAGCTAGCTTCCCTAGAAGAATGGCATAGATCCAACTCTTGATGGTAGACAAGAGAGGGATATAGAAAATTGTCTATAATCATCTACTTGGTGACTCCACAATCAAAGACTCCACTCGGGAGGATCTTGTTGACAGAAAGATGACCATAGGAAAGAGGATGATCAGGTATCAATTTATGAGCTTTCTTCATGAGCTTTTCTTGTTCTTTATCAACTCATTTTTGCTTTTCCCTTCACATATAAAGATGATTATATTGTGCTTTGTTTATTTGGATGAGCATCAACCTTATTTTATATATCCATCCTTGCTAGAAGAAAATTTGCAGCCTGCTTGTGTTGTTGAGGTTGGTCCTAAAACTTCATTTCATCTTATTGAGAAGAACGAGGTTTATATTTCTATCCCTCCCGAACATAATCAACCTCATGACCATGAGAATGATAAAAGTGATTCAAAGCCTTCTCATATCTCATTATCTTCAGTTATTATCAAGCTTTTCCATGAGCTTGTTAATCCTCATTTTCATCCCACTACTTTTCAAACTAGAATCAAGATAAAGATGTTCAAGACTTTAAAGTTGCCATATATCCTTCATCCTTATCCTCTTGATTGCCTTGAGTGCCTTCCCCATTTTTCTAGAGAGGATCATGTCACAACCGAGAGGCATTTGGGGGCCTTTGAAAATTTTGTTGATCAGTTTGAGATAGTTCATGATGATGTTACTATGAGGTTGTTATCCAAATCTTTGTTTAGATATGTTGCAGTATGGTTTAAGAGTTTGAGAGACAATTCCATTGGTTCTTGGATCGAATTGTCCAATAATTTTCTAAATCATCGGGGTGAGAACAAGTCTCTTGATTTGTACCTTGCTGATTTTTATGCCTTGAGGAGAGAGGAATACGAAGTCTTGTCTGTCTTCAATAGAAGGTTCTACAACATTTATCATGACATGCCTTTGGAGATCTAGCCTAAAGAGACTACTTCCATGGTATACTACGTTATGGCTCAACATTCATAGCTTATCCTTCTCCTATTAGAAAGGAAGTCTTCATCCTTAGCATGCTTATTTGAAGATGCCCAAGAAATTGAGGAGAACATATGTGCTTCCAAGAGAGTTTGAGATCCATCTTACTTTGAAAATCTGCATGCACATGAGCAAGAGAACTGTCAGTATGTTTTAGTTTTTGAGCATGAAGGCAGGGAGTATGAAATAGATTTGGAACAACAACAAGGATGTAAGTATATTTCAGATTCGGATCAGAATTCTTAATTGTTTCCAGATGTTTCTATGGACAGGTATGCATGGCAAGTTGACAATCAATTTTCAAACCATTTTGAACATGAGGTAATTGATGATTGCATAGGTAATTACATGTTTCTAGATGATAATGATCAATATGATTTAAACCATGTTTTATCATCATCTTGTGATCATCATTATGAAAAGAAAGTTGTTGCTATCGATGATCAAAATTTGATCACAAGAAGACTAGAGGGTTATCAGTTTTCAAGCAAATATGTAGTCATTGATGAACAATTGTTTTCTGTCGATCAACATATTTTTTTATCCTGGTTTCAAGGATCCATTTGCAGCCTTGTTGGGGTCTTATTTTTCATCTTATCAGAACATTTCAGATTACATTTATTCACCATCACTTCTAGGTGAGTTTTGTTTCATGAAGGGATTTTTATTACTATTGTTATATTTCAGACATTACCATTTGATTAGGGGTATGGACAAGATCATTTCATTTTTGAAACTACTTGAGTGGTTGTTATGGAAGTCTACCTTTAATTGACCAAGTTGCAGATTCGGTTAGAGCTAGGGTAGCATAGGAAATAAGATCACTTTCCGAGCAGTTACTTTCCTTCAGTTTGCAACATATATATCAGCTAGATTTCTTGAATAAGTGGCAATTTTTGAAATTGTTCAGAGATTGGTTGCACAGTTGACTCCATAGCCCAATGGATAAGGCAACTGGAATTGCATGTTCTTGGCATCTCACAAGGAGCATGCCATCCCCTGTGGATCCAGTTGTTAACACATAAGATTGTATTAAAATTTGAGATAATTTCCCAAAATACAATTTCTATAGGAGGGTTCGTGTACTTTTGGAGAAATTGACATCAAGTCATTTTTTCAGGCGTTTTTGAGAAGGTGTTTGCAGTACTTGATGATTCCATTGTGTAGCAAACATCATAAGATTTCCAACCATATATCTTGTAGCCAAAAACTCCTCTGGGAAGGCCTCTAAACACCCTCTCAAAGACCACACTACATTTCTGCTGAGAGCACTCTGTGCTTCTGTAATTTTTTGAGTGACTAACTTAAAACTCATATTATGAACAAATGAAAAGGTATTTTTGAAAACCGGAGGAGGTTTTTGTTGATCACATACCAAGTAAAAAAAACCTCTCTCAATTTTTCAAAACGTGTTATGGTTAGAGATCTATTAGACACAGAAAAGGTGTTATGGAATCACCTAGCCAGACACACAAAGGGCGCTACAGAATCACCTAGCCAAACACACGAAGGGCGCTACGAAATGTGCAGAACTGTTTTACAGGGGCACTACGGAATTTCCTGTAGTGGTTTCTATTTGGATATTCGCCTTGTTGGGAGGTTGTCACCTGGAAGGTTCGGATGGTCTCGTAGAAGTTTGTTGGACATGAGAGATACGTGTTACATGTTCAGATCAATCAGGATGACCTGTTTCAAAAGACATTTATCATCATAGACAAAATCCCCCAAAAATAGGAATTTGTTAGGATTTTGTTGGAATCTTTTGTAACAAGAATCCTAAATGGAGGAGGATCCTATGTAAATACTTGGTTTCGACCTCCTTAGGGTAGATAGAGATTATTCACTATAAATAAAAGGGTTTTTGATGATAAAAGGGTTGGATTCATGAGCCAAGAGAGGAGAGAGTTGGAGCAGTTTTAGTTGCTCATTTGTAAGCCCAAGGGCTTGTTTGTAATGACATTTTCTGCCATTAAAGATTCATGAGATCTGTTATCAAATTGTATTCTTTGTTTTCCCACTTCTTTGTTATCTTCTCACTTTAAGATATTGTAGGTTTTGAGGATCATAGCTACCATTGATTGATGGATTCATGAACAACATAGGATCCGTTGTAACTTGCCCATTAAATCATTGTTCATTGTTTAAGCAAATGTTTATCTATTGAAGAAAGGATCTTTGTATAATGTATGTTCTTCCTTTTGTCATATTCACCATGCTTCTACTCATCATTATATATCTCTTTGTTTGATATACAGTTATATTGTCTTTGATTTGTAGGATGTTATGACTCCATGCCCAATGGAATGCCTCTGCAAACATTATGTTGCCCTCTCCCTTTCTTTCCTAGTCTTGTTGATCCACCTACTCAAACCATTTAATCCATTTATATTTTGATGGGTACTAGGCTTGCACTTACAATAGTCTAAGTGTGACTCTCGATGATAACAGGGTCTATGCAACAATTTTAGGCTCTCAAAGATATTATGGACTTGTTTTTCTCAGCCACATGAATGCAAATTAGTATGGATAAGTCCTCCTTGTTAGTAATATCCCTTCGTGAGGAGGTCCAAGATCATTTGGAAGCTATTATTCCTTTTTCTCATAAAAACATTGAAGAAGGGCTTAAATATCTTGGGTTTGAATTGAAACCAAATGCTTATTCATTTGAAGACTGGTTGTGGCTCTTTAAGAATTACAAGTGAGAATCTATCTCTGGGTGAACCACTATATTTTGAGAGGAGTTTGTCTTTTTCTCCTCAATCAATGCTGAGTAGAATCCCTGTCTATTGGGAATCCATTATAAAAATCCCTAAAGGAATATTAAGGAAAATCATAAAATATTTCTTTGAGTTCCTTTGGTTGGGTTGAAAAGAGGCCATTGGTATTCCTCTCATGAAATGGTCATGTTTAGCACTGCCAAAGGAGTTGGGTCGTTGGGGGATCAAAAATATATATTGGTTCACTAGAGCATTAGCAACCAAGAGACTTTGGAGGTTTATCCACAACAAGTTGCTTTGGGGAAGAGTGATGGTTTCTAAATATTTAGTCGGCATGATGCTCGAAGAATGGTTAAGAATGCCTAGAAAACGGTGGAAAATAATTCAGTGGTATGGAAATCATTGGTTGATGCTTTCCCCATAATCGAGGAATGAACGGTGTGGAGACTAGGAAATGGAAAAATCATTAGTATAGTTGAGGACCCATGGGAGGGTGCGGTAAGTGTTCATAAAATTTCATAGGATCTACTGTCAACTCTTTATAATAATTAAATTTATTCACATTGGAACGTGAGGGCCCAAGGGCAGGAATTAATCGGTCGTATAAGGATTCAATAACAGATTTGGGTCTAGTTGGTGAAAAAGTGGAGGTATGAGATTGCTTCGTTGGAAATTTAAGGTAAAATATCATCAACTTGTAGGAAGAGGAGGGCGACTCCTTGTGTTGGTCGAAGAACGTTTGCACAAGCAATTATACGATGAAACTTGGTTACTATGCCATTGAATAAGATGCATTCATAAGTGAGAAGAAGTGGTGGAGGTCTATCATGTCATATATGCATGCGAAATTAAAGATGAAGGTTCTATTGTGCTTGGATCTCAAGGACAAACTATTAACGTAAAAAAATGGTCTAAGAAGAGGATGGGTGGGGAAAATAGATGTTCTTTATGCAAGTTGGAGGCTGATGCATCAACCCATTTGTCTATCCTATGTTCTTATGCTCAACAGGTTTGTTCAATAATTTCATCACATTTTAAAGTTAGTTTGTTCTCCCTTATCGACAGTTTGGAAGAGTGGCCTTCTTAATGGAAGGATGAACAAGCAATTAAAGAATTCAGATCCATGTCATGTTTCTTTGCTTACTTCATTTGTTTGACGCGAAACTTAAGCATATTTCAAGATAAATATATTCCTCTTGAGGTTGTTGCATGCCTGGTTTTAAATCTTGTTGAAGAGTTTAGAAGTGAGCCTAAGAAGCCCGAGAAACACAAGCCCCTTATGCCCGATCTATTGGAAGGAATCCCATGGAGATTTTTTTATGGTGCTAGTCGAGGGAATCCCCCTCACTATGGAGTGGGAGTGTTATTACACATCTGGGGAGAGAATTTCCTTGAGTTCAGATATGCTCTTGGACGAGGCTTAAATATGAAAGAAAATTTTTATGCATTGTAGGAATTACTATTTCATATGAAAATTTTAAATTTGAGGAAAATAGAGATTATGGGTGACTCTAAGGTGGCTATCAACTAGGTTAATGATAAAGCGTAGATTCAGGTGTGTCTCCATCCTTTTCTGAGGTATATTAGTTCCTTCTTTGTTGATCTTGAGTGGTCTTCTTGTTCTCATATACAAGGAGTTTAATCTATCCTCAAGTTTTTCACTCTTAAAAAGGTTTTCACCTGAAAAGATTTTGATCCCTTTGCTCATAAATCTCAAATTAGCATGAATCTATAAATAATAGAAAATATTAATATTATAAAATATATTACAACCCCTACTAC
>ML781345.1:286554-304728 GCA_009831015.1 Picea engelmannii | reverse complement strand
GATGCATTGTCTATAGAGAAATATGTGTATTTATCACCAAGGTTACCTTCGAAGCTAATCCAAATTTAGTACAATAAAAACAATGACCATACAATAAATTTGCATACCTGGGAGTGAATGATCTTCTATTCTTTTCGCTTCTTCAAGCTGATTTTTTAATGTGATTATTTCTTCTTCAAGTCCTTTTTCTTCTTGACCAAAATCTGCCTCAAGATGGTTTAGATCGTTAGTTCTTTCCTTAAGATGATCTGTCAATATATTCTCTCTCATTTCTGCTTCTTCCTTTTGTGCTTCTATGTTGGTTTCCAAACACTGCTTTTGATATTCAAGATTTTCTTCGATCTTTTTGGCTTCTTCTAGCTGAGTTCTTAAGTTCGCAATGACCTATTGGGCTTCTTAAAAAATGTGAACACTTTCCTTTTGTTTCGTTAATTCTTTCTTGAGTGAATTGTTTTCTTCTATTAGTTCATCTAAAGCATTAATCAATTCTTCTTCATAATTGTCTTCCTTTTCAATTATTTTTCCTGTCTCATTTCCTTCATGGAATTCTATTTCAAGATGTTCACATTTTTCACAATTAACACAAAACAACATACCTCTGGTGATTATGTACTCTTCATCTTTTGAATCTTCTTGACATGGTGAACATAATTCTTCTTGATTTGTATCTGCATCTTCTTTGTCATTTTTTGGATCTGTGATGGGTGAAGAATATATGTCATGTAACTTATCCCAAAGTTCTTTTGCTAATGAGCATTTACCAACCTTTTCTCTTACAGGATTAGGTAATCCTTCCCAGATGAAATCCATTGCTATTTTTTTATTCTTCCTCAATTCCTTCTAGGCTGCAGTCTTTTCCCTTTTTGAACTATCATATCCTGTAACAACTGATAGCCAAATATAATGTCCTTGTACATGTAAAAATACTTTCGTCCTTATGCTCCACATCTCATACTTAAAACCATTATGACCATTAAACATTGGTACTCCATTCTCAGAATAATCCATGATCTCCTTCCAGTGGTTAAACTGTTTCTTTAAGGAACCAACTCTAATACCAATTGTTGGATTACTGAGAGGGGGGGTGAATCAATAATAGAGCAATTTAATCCTTTTTAACCATATAATCCAAGTGTTATATCAATGAAGCATTATCATCCAATAACTACAGAGTTAATAAGAAATGAACAAATGAACAAACACACACATACACAATACACCAATGTTTTACGTGGAAACCCAAATTGGGAGAACACCACAGAATGATTTTCTTATATGTCTTGAAGAATTACATTGATTGGAAGCACCAACTTCCTTTGTTTTCCAGCTGCAACTATAAGAAGGCTCCAACCCCCTCGTTTCTCATGCTACAACCTGAGGGAAGCTCCAACACTCCAATTCTTTGGCTACAACCAGAAGAAGGCTACAACCCCCTATGTTCTTCAGCTACAATCGGAAGGTGGCTACAACCACCCGTCCTTGCACTGTCCAACTGCCCTGAAGTAGAAGTAGAAGTAGAATGATGGAACCACTGTCACACTATCACTGTGAGATATACCATTGTAAACCTGTATCAATAAATCTAAACCATGCATCAACCTGTACCTCAACCTGTACCATAAACAAGTGCATCAACCATGCACCAACCTATACCAAACAACCTGTAATCAACCTATACCATAAAAAAGTGCATCCAACCATGTACCAAGTATGTACCAATCATGTGTCAAATACTCATCAACTATGACTCATCAATATGTACCAACATCATCAACTATACACCTCATATATGTGACAACTCATCAAATACTTGTCTCAACCATGTATTCAACATGTACCTCAACCAAAATCCCTCATCAATTGCATCATCCAAATCTGATTTGTAGCTCTGTAATAGACCTGATGTATATGATCACCTTCCTTGCTGAATTCTGGCTTATTCTAGAGAGCGACCTTGTAGAGTGTGCCCCGCACGAAATATTTGTTGAATTGATCTAAAAATGTTACAAAACATACTACAGATTGTACCCTAACCAACAAATTTGGTTTCATGTAATTTGGATCTATTATGAAGAAGTTATGACTTTTTTACCTGAAACACATGTTTTTGACTAGTTTCAGGACTAGCCACAAACCCTATTTTCCACAGAGTGTAACTCCAAAAATAAAATGACCCACAAGTTGAATTTTTTACCAAAGATACTTGGATATGTTTTCTCAATGGAATATAAATTTCAGGGTCTAAATCATTATAGAAAAAAACGTTATAACGAAAATGCTGACATGACTTGTAAATAACATACCTTAGAAAGCACCATCAAACGAATTTTTCCTTCCTTGTATTTCGGCCTTATTCACTTCACCTTCCCTCAGAATTTCGTCTTAGATATCCTTGGTTACCTCAGACACCAATAGATATTCAATATTCTCAAGTGTCATTAAAATGATAGAGCCTTGCCTCTTATTTATACTCTCCAAGTAGCTTCCTTAAAAACATCTTCTAGGTCACTTGGCCCCACTTTCCTTATTTTAGGGTTAACTTACTTCTAATTTCTCCATTAAATTTATTATTGAAATAATTTATTTTGTATTCACTTTGAATTATAATACACTCATTACTTCACTTTATTATTTACCTTTTAAAATCTCTTAAACCACTTTGACTATTTTGACCTTTTGGGGCTTCTAGATGACATATGAGGCCATAACTCTCAAACCGCAAAGAGTGATGTGACGTTCCACATACCACCAGAAATGTAATGACATGTACTATCCATATAGAATAATATTATCTAAAAATAATTCATAACTCATATCGTTATCCATCAAACAAACTTGGGTCCATTACCCAAACCTGGGGTCTCCAACTTCTCATGGCCATAACTCTCTAACCGTGAGGAGTTATGGGACGTTCCACATACCAACGGAAATGGAATGAAAAGCACTATCCATATAGGATATTTTAACTCACAAATTGATTGTCCTTCATCTCATTATTCCACAATTAATCATGGGTTCTCTTACTCCGCAAGCGTCTTCCCGTGAGGGCTTTCACCATAAGGGGACCACTTTGGAGTTCATCCATCTATACTTCTTATCAACCATGATAAGACAATAATGAGTCATATTTACATAAAAAAATATTGGGTCCATTACCCAAACCTTTGTGCTACGAGGCTTTCTTCAAGGGTTGACATCAATTACAGCCAACCTTAATCAACAATCTCCTCCTTTGGCATTGATGGCAACACTCTGATGCTATACTGAAATCATATCACTCAAGCTCCCCCTGGAACCATGCCTCTGTCCTCTACATCTGATAAATCTGCTCCCCCTAGAACCATGCCTCTATCCTCTGCATCTGATAAATCTCTCCCCCTTTGTCATCAATGGAAAATGTATCTTTCCATCCAGGGCTGCTCCCCCTGACTGAACTGTCCTCTTATGGTGCTTCCTCGTGTACATTTAAGACATATAAGATAAGCATTCAAAAAACATTCAAAAAGAATTAATTTTGGAGCATAAATAACTCCAAGTCTTTGGTGAAGATATTCAAAGGCTTCTCGTGGAAGTGGTTTTGTAAATATGTATGCCACTTATTCTTTTGTGCCCACGTACTCAACTCTGATGTTCTTTTCTGAAATCTGTTCCCGTAGAAAGTGATACTTGATTGGAATGTGCTTCGTCTTGGAGTGCATCACCAGGTTTTTTCAGATACTGATGAAACTTGTATTATCACAATATATTGGAATGGGCTCATCATACTCAACCTGCATATCTGTCAAAGTTTGTTTCATCCAACGAACCTGTGTACAACATGTTGTTGCAATATACTCTGCCTAGGCTGTATATAGATACTGATGATTGTTTCTTGCTTAGCCATGATACCAAACACTCACCTAAGTAGAACGTTGCTCCATTAGTGCTTCGTTGACCATTAATACAACCTGCCCAATCTGCATCTGTGTAGGCAATAAGTGATAGATCTTTTCCTTTTGGATACCATAATCCAAACTCTTTTGTTCTTTTGAGATATCTGAAAATCCTCTTTACTGCTAATACATGTGATTCCTTTGGTGCTTCTTGAAATTGTGCTACCTGTCCAACTGCTTTCATTACATCTAGTTTGGATGTTGTCACATATAGTAGTCTTCCAATCATTGACCTATATTGCCTCTGATCTATAGACTTTGAATCATCATCTTTTCTCAACTTACAACTGGTTTGCATGGGAGGATAACTGGTTTGCAATCTTCCATTCCGAACCTCTTTAGCATTTCTCTGATATACTTGGTTTGAGAAATAAAAATTCCTTAGTTTCTTTGATGTATCCGAAGTCCCAGAAAGAAGGATAGTTCTCCACGTAATGACATTTTATATTCATTCTGCATGTCTTTTTCAAATTTCTTGCTTAACCTGTCATCATCACTACCAAAAATAATATCAACATAAACTTCAATTAATAAAATATTACCTTGACTTACCTTGATGTGGAGGTTGTTGTCTGCACTTCCTTTTCTGAACCCTACCTGTTGCAGATACTTATTCAGTTCGGAGTACCATGCTCTAGAAGCATGTTTTATACCATACAAGGTCTTCTTTAATTTACATACATAGTCTGTGTTCTCTGACAACTGAAATCCTTCTAGTTGTTCAATGTAGACTTTTTCTTCAAGTTCCCCATTCAAAAAAGTTGATTTTATGTCCATCTGATATACTTTAACATTTTTGGAGCATGCATAAGCTAAAAGTAAACGGATTGCTTCCATTCCGGAAACTGGGGAAAATGTCTCTTCAAAGTCAATTCCTTCAATCCGTGCATATCCTTTACATACCAATCTAGCTTTGTTCCTTGTAACCTGTCCATCTTCATTCAATTTATTCCTGAAAACTCATTTTGTGATGATCACATTTTTATTCTTTGGTCTTGGAACCAATTCCCATGTGTCATTTTTCTCTATTTGATCCAATTCTTCATCCATGGCCTTATTCCAAAATTCATCTTTCCTGGCTTCTTCAAAACAGTTTGGTTCAATTGTAGATAAGAGTGCTAGGTATGTTTGTTCTGGTGAACAGATTTCTCTTCTAGTCTCAACTCCTACATATTTGTTTCCAATAATCTGATCTGAAGGATGATTCTTCTGTACTCGTTTGATAGGTGTCTTTGGAGATACTTGTTGAACTTGTTCTTCTACTTTTATCAGATTCTCTTCATATTCATCTTCCTCTTCTACTTCTTTTTCATCTTTTGCTTCTTCTTCGGAAGGTTGTTCCATTGATTCATTTTCTTCTGCCTATTTCATTAATTGTTATGTTGATGCTTTCCACAATTTTTTTTAATCTCAGATTGCAACACTTGTATGTTTTCCTTGTACTTGAGTAACCAACAAGTACTCCTTTGTCCACATGATAGTCAAACTTTCCCATTCTTCCATCTTCTCTTTTGATGTAGCATTTGCTTCCAAAATCTTTGAAGTGCTTCACATTTGTTGTTCTTCCTTTCCATAGATCATAGGGAGTTTTGTCAGTGTTGTTTCTGAGCATTACCCTGTTTTGAATGTGAAATGTTGTATGCACTGTTTGTTTCCAAAAAATATCTGTCAATTTGTAATCCATTAGCATTGTTTGGGCCATTTCCTGTGTAATTATCATCCATTATGATAATGTTCCTTTGTCTCTGAACCATTCTCTGAACCAATCTATGAATCCATGCTCTCGTCCACTATCATATATCTATCCAAACCTGCTAAGTGTTCTTACGAATTCATCTATGTCCATACTGTCCAAGACTCTACTTGCACAACTGCCCATAATGCTAACCCATTTATCATTATACTATCAAACTGTACTTCTGCTAACTAATTTCTCTGAATCTGTCTTCTCAAAATCTGCAAGATGCTCGAAGGATGGTTCTTTGGTCTGTCACAGCTATCACATAGACTCCCCCTGTCTAATATTCATATTACTTAGGAGTCTCCAAGCCGGATGGCTCGGAACAATTCCTACTATGATGTGTATTCATCATCATCTTCATTGGTACATTCATCATCATCTTCATGGGTAGATTCATTATCTCTCTGAGCTCTGACTTCTTTCTTTCTGTCTATGGATTCATCTTTCACTGCAATGCCTGAAAGTACAATCTCTTAAACTTGTTCCTTATTTACTTGCCCTTCCTTTATTTCAATTCTTTTCCAAACCTTTCTGTAACTGACATCTTTCTTTTTCTCTGTAGAATTTTCTTCATCTCATTTTATTGCCAATATTGTGATCTCTGGTGCCTGGTCTTTGTTCACCTATTCCTCTTGTTTTCTTATCCACACTTTCTTATATCTGATATCAGTATTCTCTTTCATGGAAGTATCGATCATTCTTCTACAATCATTGGCTATGTGTCCATAGTTATGACATTTGTAACACTCAATGTTACGTGTGGCCACATAGGCACTTCTTGCTTGAACATTTCTTTTATAATCCCTGCAATATACAACCTTGTGTCCAAAGTTAGTACAATAAAAAAAATGACCATAAAATAAATTTGCATACCTGGGAGTGAATGATCTTCTTTGTGGCGTAGTCCTTCTGAATTTTTGTCTTGACTGATCATGATCATGATTGAAGCTTCTTTGTGTCTTGAACATGGATGGTCCCCTTGAATATGTATCTTTAATAGTTTTCTTAGATTCTGGTTAACCATGATTCCTTCCTTTGAGTACTTCTACATAACTCTTTCTATTTTCTTCATTCTTCTTTTCTAGCACCCTAGAGTGCTTCTCTTCATTCTCTATAACTGATGTGGACATTTTTGTCTCTTCAACATTCGTGTTGAGCTTGGCGATTTTACTTCTCAATGTGACAACTTCTTCTTTAAGCTTCTCAACCTGTTCTTATTTCTTCATTATCAGAGACTTCATGACTTCTTCTATTCTTTTCGCTTCTTCAAGCTGAATTTTTAATGTGATTATTTCTTCTTCAATTCCTTTCTCTTCTTGACCAAACTCTCCCTCAAGATGGTTTAGATCATTAATTCTTTCCTTAAGATGATTTTTCAATATAGTCTCTCTCATTTCTGCTTCTTCCTTATGTGCTGCTATGTTTGTTTCCAAACACTGCTTTTGATAATAAAGATTTTATTCGATCTTTCTGTCTTCTTCTAGCTAAGTTCTTAAGTTCGCGATGACCTGTTGGGCTTCTTCAAAATGTGAACACTTTCCTTTTGTTTCGTCAATCCTTTCTTGAGTGAATTGTTTTCTTCTCTTAGTTCATCTAAAGCACTAATCAGTTCTTCTTCATAATTGTCTTCCTTTTCAATTATTTTTCCTGTCTCATTTCCTTCATGGCATTCTATTTCAAGATGTATGTGTTTTTCACAATTAACACAAAACAACATACCTATGGTGATTATGTACTCTTCATCTTCTGAATATTCCTGACATGGTGAACACAATTCTTCTTGATTTGTATCTACATCTTCTTTGACATTTTCTGGATCTGTGATGGGTGAAGAATATATGTCATGTAACTTATCCCAAAGTTCTTTTGTTGATGAACATTTACCAACCTTTTCTCTTACAGGATTAGGTAATCCTTCCCAGATGAAATCCATTGCTATTTTGTTATTCTTCCTCAATTCCTTCTTAGCTGTAGTCTTTGCCCTTTTTGAACTATCATATCCTGTAACAACTAATAGCCAAATATAATGTCCCTGTGCATGTAAACATACTTTCATCCTTATGCTCCACATCTCATACTTAAAACGATTATGACCATTCAACATTGGTACTTCATTCTCAGAATAATCCATGATCTCCTTCTAGTGGTTAAAATGTTTCCTTAAGGAACCGACTCTGATACCAATTGTTGGATTACTGAGAGGGGGGGGGGGAATCAATAATAAAGAAATTTAATCCTTTTTAACCATATAATCCAAGTGGTATATCAATGAATCATTATCATCCAATAAATGCAGAGTTAATAAGCAATGAACAAATGAACAAACACATACATACACAGTACACCAGTGTTTTACATGGAAACCCAAATCGGGAGAAAAACCCATAATGTTTTTTCTTATATGTCTTGAAGAATTACATTCATTGGAAGCACCAACTTCCTTTGTTTTCCAACTGCAACTATAAGGAGGCCCCAACCCCCTAGTTTCTCAGGCTACAACCTAAGGGAAGCTCCAACTCCCCAATACTCTGGCTATAACCAGAAGGAGGCTACAACCCCCTATATTCTCTGGATACAACCAGAAGGTGGCTACAACCACCTGTCCTTGCCCCGTCCAACCTCCCTGAAGTAGAAGTCAAATGATGGAACCACTGTCACACTATCACTGTGAGATATACCGCTGTAAACCTGTACCAATAAATCTGAACCATGCATTAACCTGTACCTCAACCTGTAATCAACCTGTACCATAAACAAGTGCATCAACCATGCACCAACCTATATCAAACAACCTGTAATGAACCTGTACCATAAACAAGTGCATCCAACCATGTACCAAGTATGTACCAATCATGTGTAAACTACTCATCAACTATGATTCATCAATATGTACCAAAATCATCAACTATACACCTCATGTATGTGCCAAATCATCAACTACTTGTCTCAACCATGTACTCAAAATGTACCTCAACCAAAATCCCTCATCAATTTCATCATCCAAATCTGATTTGTAGCTCTGTAATAGACCTGGTGTATATGATCACATTCCTTGTTGAATTCTGGCTTATTCTAGAGAGTGACCTTGTAGAGAGTGCCCCGCAAATAATATTTGTTGAATTGATCTAAAACTGTTACACAACATACTACATACTTTACCCTAACCAATACATTTTGTTTCATGGAATTTGGATCTGTTATGAAGAAGTTATGACGTTTTTACCCGAAACACCTCTTTTTGACTAGTTTCAGGACTAGCCACAAACCCTATTTTCCACGAAGTGTAACTCCAAAAATACAATGACCCACAAGATGAATTTTTTACCATGGATACTTGGATATGTTGTATCAATGGAATAGAAATTTCAGGGTTTGAATCATTATAGAAAACAAGTTATAGTGAAAATGGTGAGATGACCTGTAAATAACATACCTTAGAAAACACCATCAAAAGAATTTATCCTTCCTTGCATTTTGACCTTATTTTCTTCACCTTCCCTCGGAATTTTGGCTTAGATATCCTTGGTCACCTCAGACACCTATATATATTCAATATTCACAAGTGTCATTAAAATGAGAGAGCCTTGCCTCTTATTTATACTCTCTAAGTAGCTTCCTTAAAATCATCTTCTAGGTCACTTGGCCCCACTTTCCTTATTTTAGGGTTAACCTACTTCTAATTTCCCCATTAAATTTATTATTGAAATAATTTATTTTGTATTCACTTTAAATTATAATACACTCATTACTTCACTTTATTATTTACCTTTTAAAATCTCTTAAATCACTTTGACTACTTTGACCTTTTGGGGCTTCTAGATGACTTATGAGGGTCCTCCAACTTCGTAAGGCCATAACTCTCAAACCGTGAGGAGTTATGTGACGTTACACATACCACCATAAATGGAATGGCATGTACTATCCATATAGAATATTATTATTTGAAAATATATCATAACTCATACCATTATCCATCAAACAAACTTGGGTCCATTACCCAAACCTGAGGTCTCCAACTTCTCATGGCCATAACTCTCTAACCGTGAGGATTTATGTGACGTTCCACATACCACCAGAAATGGAATGACAAGCAATATCCATATAGGATATTTTACCTGAAAAATTCATTGTCCTTCATCTCATTATTCCACAATTAAGCATGGGTTCTCTTTCTCCACAAAGCGTCTTCCCGTGAGGGATTTCACCATAAGGGTACCACTTTGGAGTTCATCCATCTTTACTTCTTATCAACCATGACAAGACAATAATGAGTCATCTTTACATCAAACAATATTGGGTCCATTACCCAAACCTTTGTGTTGCGGGGCTTTCTTCAAGGGTTGACATCAATGACAACCAACCTTAATCAACTGCAAGGACAAGAATAGATCAAATATTAACTATTGAGATTAAGAATAGATAAAATATTAATTGTTGAGATAAGAATAGATCAAATATTAAAAAGAAAGTAAATTAAATTGTGAGAATAATAAAGTATTAGGGGTTGTTGAAAATAATGAAGTATTAAAAGTTGTTACGATATAATAATAATAATAATAATAATAATAATAAAAGGTATTAAAATTAAAAAGGTAAAGAGAAAACGAAGATATAAAATTATATCATCTTGTCACAAATGTTCCAATTATAGGAAACAAGATGTTTCCTTTGAAGATTGTACCTAACTCTAGATGCATGTCCTCAAAGTAACCATAGATGGTTTGTGGTTATGGCACAAGCACTATGGACATTTGATTTTTCAAAGGTTGAGCTTACTTTACAAGACGAAAATGCTCAAGGGGTTGTCGATAATTCAATTAAGAGAAGAAATTTGTCCACGTTGTACACTTGCAAAATAGCACCGAGATAGATTTCCAGTCAAAAAGTCATGGAGGGTAGATTTTCCCCTTGAGCTTGTACACAATAACATATGTGGCCCTACACATACTCCATCTTTAAGCAATACTATTTATTTTTTGACCTTTATTTATGACTTATTTCACCACATATGGATTTAGTTTTTGAAATAGAAATCAAAATCCTTTAATTGTTTTCAACACTTCAAAATCATGGCTGAAAAACAAAGTGGGTTCTATCTCAAGGTCCCTAGAACAAATAGAGGGAGAGAATTCACTTCAAAATAATTCTCTGATTTTTGGAGATCACATGGCATGAAGAGACAATTTATTGTTGTCTACACCCCCCAATGAAATGGCATAGCATAAAGGAAAAATTGTACCATTATGGACATGGCACGAAGCATGTTGAAGGAAAAAAATCTTCCCAATAGTTTGGATAGAAGCAGTGGCAACCACAATATACATTTTAAATCGTTGTCTCACTAAGATAGTAAAAAATATCACTCCAAAGGAAGCATGGAGTGGTCATAAGCCTTATATGGGTCATTTTCGAGATTTTGGTTGTATGGAATATGTACATATTCTAGATCAAAATCGACAAGAATTGGATGCAAAATCCCAACATTGTATCTTTGTGGAATACTCTGAAGAAACCAAAGGTTATAAATTCTATAATCCTTTAACCATATAGTGGATTGTGAGTCGGTGTGTATTGTTCAATGAACAAGGAGTATGGTAGTGGAAAGAACGAGAAGAACAAGAAAGCTAGTCATTGTGCTAATAGAATATGATATAATCTCTATCCCTCCTCTCACAAGCTACCGAAAGCTCAACTTACATAACAACATAATTTTTGGAGGAAGATCTACTTCAAGTGTTGTTCCAAGTCCAACTTCAATCCCAAGTCCTCCAAGAAGGGTAAGACTCCTCAGTGATAAGTATCAAATAACTTCTAATCAGTCTGATAATTTTGTTTCAATTGTAAAAGTTTAGATAAACCCACTGTATTTGAAGAAGCAACAAAAGAAAACGTGTGGGTTAATGTTATGCATGATGAAATGGAAGGAATTTGAAGAAATAAAACATGGGAATTAGTTCAACTTCCAAAAGACAAAACAATCAATTAGTGTTAAATGATTTATAAAGTAAAACATTTTGCAAATGATTATATGGATTGACAAAAGGCAATACTTGTAGCCAAGGTTTTTTTACAAAAGACAAGAGTACATTATTATGAAACCTTGTTGCAAAAAAACAGATATTAAGATAAATTGTTGCAAAAAACAGATGGAATATATCACAAATGGATGTAAAATCCGCCTTTCAAAATTGGTATATAGATAAAGAATTCTACGTGGAACAATCAACAAGATCATCAAAGGATAAAAACAACCAGTTTACAAGTTAAAGAAATCCTTGTATAGATGTAAAGCCTTCGTGCCAGATCCAAACTTGTATATCAAACACATTGGGGATGAAATACTTATTATCCTCCTTTATGTTGACTATATAATTTATACAAACAATAATAAAAGTTCAATTGGGAAATTTCAAGTGGCCATGACGCAAGAATTTGAAATCATAGATCTAGGGAAATGCATTATTTCCTTGGTGTGGAAATGGAGTAATAGTTAAAAGGCATATTTATTTCTCAAGCCAAGTATGCAATAAATTTATTGGAGAAACTTTAGATGGAGGTATGCAAGGTAGGTGCAACCCCATCGATAGTTGGAAAGAAACTAACCAAGGAATGTGTTAGTCCTAAAGTGAATGCTACTTTGTATAGAAGCGTGATGGGGAATCTAATGTACCGTACTACAACAAGGATAAAAATTATGTATGCAGTGAGTCGTGTATCTCGTTTCATGCAATATCATCATGAATCATATTGGCGTGCAACAAAACGAATCTTAATGTATGTTAATGGTACTTCAAGTTTTGGTATAAATTACTCTTCTACTGACAAGTTTCATCTAGTAGGTTACATAGAGTTTGATTGGGTTGGCTCATTGCATGATTAAAATTCCACTAGGTATGTTTTCTCACTTGGATCCAGAGCTATATCTTGGAGCAACAAGAAGAAAACCACTATGTTTTTATCCTATGTATAAATTGAATACATTGTTGCCACAACAATAAGTTGTCAAGTCATCTGGCTTAGAAGATTTTTACAAGATCTACAACAATCACAAGAACATCCAGATCTTATCAATTGTGACAACAATATCACAATTGCAATTATGAATAATCTTGTGTTTCATGCTAGAACTAACACATTTTAATATGCCATCATTATATCAAAGACTTGGTATAGGGTAGGCAAGTGTAGTTACAATTTTTTCCAACATCTGAGCAAGTTGTTGATATCTTCACCAACGTCATTCTAATGGAAATATTTGTAGAGTTGTGAAGACAATCATAAGTGATTCACCTACTCATCAAGGGGGAGAAATGAAGTAGTGGCATGATGATTAAGCCCAATTCTAGTAGTGTTAAACCACCCAATATATTTTAGGATATCTATTGTGCTATTATTAGCATGATGTAACTGGTTTTTGTTTTATTTGTCTCTCTCACATGAATTAGGCATCATTTTTTATATATAAAGTATTGTATAAGCATTTGAAGGTTCAATGGAAAAAAACCCTTTGTTGGAGAAAGATCGTAACTTGTTAATTAGAGTGACTTTGTGGCAACCATGAATTTGCAACAACATCGTGGTGTGTCTTTTTTTCTTAAAGGAGAAGAAAATGGCTCTATTATTTTTTAGTCTATGATACACTAAGTTTTTGTTACCTAGAAAAATATGTTTTAGTTATTCAATGTACAAGAGAAAAATATACTATGTTCTTTCTTCTGCAGCAAGGTACTCCATTTTTTTTCATAATATCTTTCATGCATTGAGTGGGTTTCAAGACTCAATGTATCATACTAGGCTTGGAAAAATGCATATGACCACTGCACAATACAAATGGTAGTGAGCCTAACTTGAGCGTATCAAATCCTTAGCAAGTATGTTTATATGGGCCAAACTTCTTACTCATGATCTCATTAAAACTATTTTAATGTAAAATAATTGTCATATTCTATAAGCATCTTATTAGTCCCTGTCGTAGGCATAAAGGGACTATAGTGATCGATAATTCGTTGACTTCATATTAGTTTGTCCTTTGACCACAAATATTTGCAGAAAATCTATTGTTGGACCTAGGGAACTAAAAAACATTGATTTTTATATATTAAAAACTACCATATATGTAATTATCTGATTGGATAATAGATTGGAGGTCTTGTTTCCGGCTTCTCTATTCCCAATGTTTTATATGTTAGCATATCCAAAAATTTTGATCGTATACAGTCTTTTTGAATCATAAATTTTTCTTATGCATTTCTTGAAGGTGGATTAATGCTATCATTAGTTCAAATGTTTGTCTTAACATTTTCTACTTGCATTGTCTTAGATCATATACGATGCTTTTTTTATTTGTACTAATCGTATTGAAATGTTTAGATATCCAAGATTTATAGTGATCAATAATTTCAAAGTTTATAACCTTGCCACTATTATTGTTTTGTTGTTATTATTATTATTATTACTCCTTTGTATTTGTATTGAAATGTATTGACACTTTTTTTGAGGTGCTTAAATAGGCCTGACAACTTAAATGTTTACATGACGTGAACTCCTCCAACCAGTCTGACAACTTAAATGTTTGCATACTGTGAGACCCTTAACCAGCCTGACAGCCTTAAATGTTTATTTATTCCTCAAACTTTTCCATACAATGTTGTTGTGATTTTGGACAATATTGTTGTCCACCACCAGTTGAATATGCATTGTATGTTTCATCCCTTTTCTAGACTTGCAATGGAATTTCGTCATAGTTGAAGCTACATACATTGTTTACTGGTTCGGTGAGTGCTTCTTCTTCACTGGTTCGTCGGTTGTTACTTTTTGTTGTTGTTTGGTTCACAATTCGACCTTCGCTTCTGCCTTTCATCGTTTCAGAGTAAGTTTCCATGCCATAGTTTCATTTTCTATTCCTTCTTTGTTGTCCAGTGTTTGTAGTTTGCAAGTAAGAATGTTTTCTTATTTCTACTGGAATGCTCATCATATGTTTCCGATTCCTTCAGTGCTTCGGTTGCAGTTCTATAATCGTTGGAGATACATATGTTGTTTACTGGTTCAGTGGTTGTTTCTTGTTCGTTGGTTCATTGGTTCGTTGGTTGTTGGTTGTTTTTGTTTGGCTCAAGTTTACGATTTGGGGACTTGGGGCTGCAATTGGGCTTGTTTATGCTTTCTCGCTGGTTTGGTGCTTGATTTTTTCTTTTTTTTTCTTCATCTTTGCAGGGTTGGGGTCCTGCGCTGACAATTGGAGTTGGTTTTTTTTTTTTTTTTGTATTATTATTATTATTATTTGGGCACTTTATGGTGTTCAGCGCCTGCACCCACGAGTGGACATGCGGTTGTATTATTTTCCCTGTCTAGCAAGGTTGATATATGATCTGATGTGAGATTTTGTTGGTGCTTCAGTGTTGACATGATAGAAAATAGTTGCATGAAAAATAGCTCGAGAAGTACATGTGAAATTGCAATATCCGGTTTTTTTTTGTTAAAATAAAACATATGTAGACTGCACTTATAAACCATGTATGGTGAAATGTGCCCATATGACAATACATGTTCTTTATCCTCTACATAGACTGGTGTGACCACGATACAATTTGTCTTGTACTTGATATATGATGTGTACAACAAAGATACTGCAAAATTATATTTCCATGTCTGGAAGCATATCTGGGTAGTTTGCCACGGAAAACCAAAATCTTGTATCATGGGCACAACAGTCCGTGTAGAGGATAAAAAACATGTATTTCCATGGGTGGAAGCATATATTGATACTTTTCCATGGAAAACCAAATTTTTTTTAGCTATGGCCATGCAATTTCGTAATATTTTGTGGCTTGTAATATATTTTGGGCAGGGAAAAAAATTACATATTTACAGCTATGGATGGAGAAGCGAGAAGGTACATGTTTCTGCCTATATTTTATTCTATTTGTTGAGTCTCATTTGTTGTATGTACATATTACTTGTTCTCCGGTGCGTACCAACTTCCATTCGTGTTCATTGTATTTTGTGTGTTTCCACATTCAAACAAACAGAATAGCTAGAGAAAACGATGGAGTCTTGACTGCATCGGTTGAAGAGGAGATAGAAAGGTACATGTTTGTATTGTTATTTCATATTGCGTTATTTTGTATTTCATTTATAGTTTGTATATGTGTTCACCTACTTTATTGTATGTAGATGTTGCGTACCTTCCTACATAATAACTTATCTTCATTACATGTCTTCTTGCATACTAACCTCCTTCATGTCTATTGTATTTTTCCTACATTGCTACATTTAAACAAATAGAATGGTTGGGGAGGACGATAGATTCTTTGGAGGGAATATAGACGAGGAGTTACAGAGGTGGATACCTGTACTCTTTTTTCATATTCCAGTGTTCATTATTTCATTTACTGTCTGTATATTTGTTGTGCTTGTTTTTCTGCTTTGCACCCCCTTTTTTTTTCAAATATAATTTTTTTTATTTACCTGTATGTATATACTACATACTTTATGCGTATTCTCATGTGAATTGTATTCTGTTTGTTGTTACATTGGAATATATAGAACTATTTTTCTTTCTTTTACATGTTTGTCTTCATACTAACTTGCCTTCATGTCCATTCTATATTCGAAGTTTCTACCTTGGAAGAAACAGGTTGGTTGGACAGGAAGATGAATTGTTCTGTGCAACAACAGAGGGTTTTGTGGTACAATATTCGAAAAGGTATACCAACTGTGCTGGTAAATTAAATATACAAATCGGGTGAGGGCACATAATATTAGACTAGAAAATGATGAATTGACAACAATGGGCCTTTCTACCCTCCCCATTTCTAATTTTTACATTTTCTACTATCCCTTTTTCTTTCTAATTGATTTGCTTAGTGGTCTTTCTGAAAATGCCTTGGTGCACTGGTTGGCGGACTAACGGTTTCACATTTATGGTCATGCTTCTACCTTATTCCATACTTACCCACTTTTTCGATTGCGGGTGACGGGCTGGTGGGTTCAAGATTGCTCCCTTGGCTTCCGAGGGTCCATGATATATAGATTGGCCACCGTGCCCCGCCATCACGCCCTGTTTACTGTTACACATTTTTCCAATCAAAAAATCAGAGGCATACAATTTGATGCTTGGGTCCTCATGTTTCTTGAGTATATTCCTTGACACCCTATTTCGTATTCCATATCCTTCCACTCTACATGTGACATTAAGAACTATTATGGACAGTATACAATGCATATGCTTGTTTAGTCTTTCTGATGTTCATCTACACATGTTTGCATCAAAAAAAGTTGGATTAGTGACATGGCCATGAGCAGTCAGTCATCCCAGGCATCAGCAGAATGACAAGGCCAAAGGTAAATATGCATACATTTTGTTCCTAGTATGCTTACCAAACAAATATATCCTTGGCTATTTATTCATCTATGTCGTGGTGAATATGTTGACATCATATGCAATACATGGTTTGCAGTTCACAAGAAGTATCAACAAGTACAAGCGGGACGTTGAACATAGCGCAGGTTCCGCAAAATAAGAGGTGTGGTTTCAAAAATCTGGCTCCATAGTTCATCGAAGCTATGCGTCTACTTGTAGATTTATGCCAGTAAAAAAAGAATACAAAAAAAAAAATGCATACTACCATTCACTTTTGCTTTCCTATTCAAAAATTGTCACCAGGTCTAGAGTTGTAACACCCAAAGTACTATCAATAGAGGGCTTGAACAACTGCCGAACTGGACAAGTGTTCATCGAGGACATAATGGTCGTCTATAACACCTACCTGGATAAGGAAAACAAAACTAGATCCATTGAGCCTGCTGACATGACAAACAAGGAGTCCGTGATGACAGTCACGCTGACTATTCCTACACAACTTGTCCAGAAACATGCATAAAATATATTGTTGGGTAATGGGATATCCATTACAAATTTTAATATATTGCCAAAAACAGTATATGACCATGGTGATTGTGATCAGATTATTTTTCTCAACGAAACAAGTATTGTGGAAAAAATTCTCGTTGTTTGTTCAGAATATCGTTTTGTCTCGGACGCAACTATCAGCCAGCTTGCACAGAGCAGTGATATTTACCCAATCAGAACCATTGGTGCAGTTGTCACATTAGAAAGAAAACTTGGCTCGCAACACATTCTCCATATAAAGGATGAAGAGTTGGATAGAGACAAGGAAATGGTACCATTTTCCATATCCAATATTGTCCTTTACTTTCGCATGTGCATGTATCTTGGGTAATTTACAAAAATATTGCACTGTTTTATGTTGCAACTGCAATTGTTCGATACCTATTCAAATTTGTTCTCGTCAATGGAACAATAATTGCATAAAGGGAAATTTCCACTTATGCTCTTCAAAAATATAAAAAATAAAAGGGATGTTAGAGAAAGGATCTTTCACACAACCCAAGCAACATTTGTAACAGAGTTGCGAGGAGACATAGTATAGGATCTGAAGAAACTAGCTAGCTCTACAACTGTTGTGCATCATATACATCCTC